>APFE030437483.1:285614-461711 GCA_000404065.3 Pinus taeda | reverse complement strand
CTGGTCTGCTAATCAAATCATTTTTGTGCTTATATTAAATCGTGTCTCGTGTCTCCCAACCAACTGGTCGACAGTTGGTCTTCAATATCTCACAGGGTCTACCCCCCTTAGCCGCGGGAGACAGGCTTAAACGGAGGGATCGGGGATCAAAGTGACAGCCCCCGGTCTGAGCGTTGTCGTGTCAATCTGCGCGACAACAGGAGGAACTAGTAGAGGTCTAGTAGTGGTGTAATGCACCAATGCATCACCAGTGCCACACCAGTTAACTGAAGATTCACTCATAAAAAATTCATGCATGTCAGTTCAGATGAAGACCTAATTGAGATTAAAGTTCAGGGATAGTATTCTATCACTTGTATAATTTTCCAAGTTGTACAGATGGTGCATGCAATCAGTTGAGGGCCTATGGATGAATTGTGCAGTTATGGATGAGGAATTTCCACATTAAATAGAGGCTAATTCCCTTAGGGATTGTGCAAGGAAGTAGGGGCTTGGAAGGCTAGTAAATTGGCTAAGTGTTGGCCAGAGTTAGCCTAGGAAGCAAAGAGTTAGATTGTACCATTGCAAGAATTGTTCAGGACGAACAAGTATTGTATTTTCTTCTCAGATTTTTTGGTTAATGCAATATAGATATTCAAGGTTTTTAGAAATTGCTTTCCCCATAGAAATATTGTGTTATGTGTGATTGAAATTATTCCCTTTCTGCTTATTGTTTTCATAGATCAATTTTGGTTTCCGCTGAAGAGTAGAGTAGATTATTGTCTTGTGTTTTAGCATATCACATACGTTGTTGAATCTACAGTAAAAATCTACACTCATATTCCAGCGTTATTTTTCTTTCGCAATATTTGTTTGTGAAAATCACAGCATGAATTATTTGGTCTTTGTCATAGCAAACTGCAAATAAATTGTTAAATAAATTAACAATTAGGAAAATAATTTATGGTAGCTATGATAGATGAAATTTTCACATTCTTTATAGAATGAACAACCAACAATACATCATTCTTCAAGTATGATTTCACCAAAAGATCAAGAGGGCCTAAGAAAGCCACACTTAACCTTCAATTTTGGCTAGTACATCCCTCAAAATAGAGTGAACAACCCTACACAAGGAAATATAGCAGCAAATATCACTTAATAAATACAAGGATTACTATAAGATAAAGGGAGGGTTCAAACTCAGCCATAACAATTTTATATTGAAACAAATGATCTGAATTGGATCATTATATTATTTTTCATCTATCTCAATGCTTTTAGGGTGGAAAAATTGGAAGAATTGGCTTTTAGGAGCAGTTTTATCAATGGGATGCTCTTTGGAGAATTGTGCTCTAAAACCTTCTAAGGACATTTCGAGGCCTTAAATGACATTTTTTTGGGGGTAAACTTTCCTGCTTAAGCATCATACCCTGCGATGTTGTTCTACACTCAAAGACCATCCAACAATGTAAGGATCACATTAATCAGGGTTCATAGTGCCTCTTAGAAGTTGACCACTATGGCACAAGTGGATGCCACATCAACCCCTAGTACCCAAACATGTGGAGCTAGCCACGTGGGGACTTTGAAGAAGACTCTAAAAGGATCAAATTTACTCTAGTTAATAGTTGAAGGACTCAAACTTATAGGAGAATGTAGACTTTCACAATTATTCATATTGTTAACAACTTTTGGAAGATAATTATGTATGATTTTTTTCTTGTCAAACTTGACCCCTAGTTGGCTATCAGAGTATATTAAAACAAGGCCACTAAGAGGAGAAGGGGTTCCATTCAATTTGGTTGTATAGGGTTACACAGTAGAGCAGAGCAACTAGGAGTGGGAGTGAGAGAGCATAACAAAGGAGTTAGTGTTCTTGAGTAGCCTAAAAGGCCATAGGTATCAGGTTACTCCAGAGTGTCTTCTCCTTCATACTTGCAATTATTTGTGTAACAACCCACAATATAAATATACAACTAATTAGATCAATTATGCGATTTACAATCAACACACAACTATTCAACTAATTAGCATAGAATTTCCCAAAAATACGAATAGAGTTTAATATTAGCTATTAAGTAATTTTTTTGGTAGGTAATTGTAGAATGTGTTTCTAGAAATTTTTAAATCTTAGTGTTTTTAGGTAGTTAAAAAAGGGAGTTAATCTAGACTATAATAGATAATTTGTTTTATGATTTTTGTTCATGAAATCAAAGATTATGCTGTAAAATTCAAAATATTAATTTAATATATTAATATGTGCATGGGAAAGTTAATTTGGGCATAATGTATATATTTTAAAACTATTATAATCATTGAAGAAAGTGAAACTAGGTTCGGTCTTCATCATGACTTGTAATTATGATTTTATGTAAAGAAGAAACAAATGTATTTATTGTATTCATTGCATCATGGGTTTCATGAGCAAGAAGCATTTTTCTCAGGTCAAAGACTTCTTCTTGATGTCTTTAGGAATTTGTTGTCTTGTCATAATTATAATTAAGAAGTCATGAAGTCATGTTACAAATGTAGAAGACATGTCATTTATGTAAAAGTTGCACTCCAAGACATTGTCACTATCCCTCTTACAGTCGCCTAAAAGAAAGACAGTATTCTCCTTAAGGAAAAGTCGGCTTATCTCCAGGATCTCATGTCGGCCTAGATAGCAAGAATAAGTCACTATATAAAGAGTGACTTGACCTCATAACGACAAACATCATGGACAAATCTGATCTGAAACAATACAAATCTCGGAGCAAAGAGATGAGGGTAATACAGTGAGGAAGGAAGGCTACTACAAGTGCGTAAATGTCTCAAATGATTTCGGACTAAGTTTGTCTCATCTCTGTCATATTGGTGAAGGACCGAAGACTGTTCTAAAACAGTGCGAAACACGCATATGGATTTCCAATGAATGAATTCAATTGATGAGCAAAATGAAGCTCAATAATAATACAGAGATATCACAGTAATAGAAACATCAAGTTTCTATTAGGAAATAGAAACAATCAGTTTCATCTAAGAAACTACTAAAAAAATAGCAACAGCTAATAAGAATGAGCATTAAACACTAAATAGTATTATTCTAATACCCTCCCTTAATGCTCAATCTATTTACAACACCAATAGACCCTCTGAATTTTACAAACTTATCAGGAACAAGAGGCTTGGTGAAGATGTCTGCGGGCTGCTCCGTTGTGGGAACATATCGCAACTGAACGGAGCCGTCTTCAACAAGCTGGCGAATGTAGTGGCAATGGGTTTCCACATGCTTTGTTCATTCATGAAATATTGGATTCTTGGCAAGTTTGAGCACTCCCTGATTATCACAAAACAAGGGAGTAGGACCTGTCTGGGAAACATGCATATCCGCAAGCATACGTCAAAGCCAAACTGCCTCACAGGATGCCTGCTCCCCGATACTCTGCTTCTGTTGAGGAGAGAGCCACTGCCTGCTGCTTCTTACTAGTCTAGGTGACAGCACCGCATCCTAGACTAAACACATACCCAGTTGTAGATTTACGGTCATCAACCGAACCGGCCCAGTCAGAATCTGTGTAACCACTGAATATAGGATCGGAACTTCGAGTGTATAGGAGTCCATAATTAGGAGTGTCATGCACATATCGTAGTACACGCTTTGCTGCTATCCAATGATCAGCCTTAGGAGCTGACATGAAGTGGGAAATGTAGCTCACTACAAAACTAATGTCAGGTCTAGTGGCAGTAAGGTAGATGAGGTTGCCCACTAATTGCCTGAATAAAGTTTCATCCACAAGGGGGGAGGATGACTGAGCTGAAAGTTTGAGCCCTGGTTCCATGGAAGTCATGGCTGATTTGCAATCCTGCATTCTGAACCTGTCCACAAGATTTTTGGCATACTTGGACTGAGAGAGAAAGATGTTGTTCTCAGTCTGCCAGACTTCAACCCCCAGACAGTAATGAAGAAGTCCCAAGTCTATCATATCAAAGGTGCTGCATAAGTCTTGTTTGATCCCATGGATCAAATGTGCAGAGCTGCCAGTAATGATAAGGTCATCCACATAGACAACCACAAACAAAATATCATCACCAGTATGCTTGATATACAGGTTTGTATTAGAGAGGCTCCGCTGAAAGCCATGATCTGTCAGATACTGATCAATTTTCATATACCAAGCCTGAGGAGCTTGTTTCAATCAATAGAGTGCTTTAGCTAATCTACACACTTTATGTTCTTGACCGGCAACCTTGAATCCTGGAGGCTGCGTCATGTAGACTTCTTCCTGTAAGTCACCATTTAGGAAAGCACTCTTTACATCCATCTGATGAACTTTCCAATTGAACTGAGCTGCTAGGGCAAGGACAAGCTGTATGGTACTCATCTTGGCTGTAGGAGCAAAAGTCTCCTCATAGTCGATGCATTCCTTCTGTGAGAATCCTCGAGCCACAAGGCGAGCTTTATACTTGTCTAGAGTTCCATCGGCTTTGTATTTCACTTTATATACCCATTTGCAGCTAATGGGCTTTTTTCCTTCAGGAAGATCAGAAAGGGTCCATGTGTGATTTTTCTGAAGACTTTGGAATTCAGCATCCATAGCCTGTTCCCACTCAGATATACCCTTAGCCTCTGAGTAAGTTTGAGGCTCAAAGATACTATGTAGATTAGCCATAAGAGCAAAGTTTACCGTAGACTGCTGTTTGCTCTTATGTCTAGAAGTTCGTCCTTCAAGGAGTTCATCATCCCTGAGATCACCAATGGTTTTAGCCCACCATTTTGGCCGAGGAGTAGAAGAACCAATAGCAGGAGGAGATGGAGAAGGTTCAGAAACAATAGGAGCAGCAAGAGAAGGATTATTTTCCAGAGGAAGCTCAGGCATTGTATGATCAAACATTGATGCTGCATCATCCCTCCCATTAGGTGGACTTATTGGAAGAAGAACACTATGAGGCTGATCCTTAGAACACTGCTCAGAAGAAGAAGACTGAAAGAATCCTCTGTCTTCATCAAATACCACATCCCGACTGAAGCTAAGACGACCAGTGGCTATATCTATTAGTCGGTAAGCCTTGTGATGGTCACTGTACCCTGTCATCATGAGTTTCTGGCTTTTGGAATCCAACTTAGAGCGCTTGGCAGCTAGAATCCAAACATATGCAATTGAGCCAAAAACTTTGAGGTCACTGATCTTCGGCTTACGGCCAGACCAAACCTCTTCAGGAGTCTTCCCTTTAACAGCCTGAGTGGGTGATCGGTTAAGAAGATAAACAACAGTAAAGACTGCTTCAGCCCAGAATTTGTTTGGAACATTCTTGTGTTGTAACATGGAGCGAGCCATTTCAACAACCGTGCGGTTGCGGCGTTCAACAACACTGTTCCGCTGAGGAGTGTAAGGTGTAGTGAACTGGAGTTTTATGCCATGAGTATCACAGAAGTTGGAAAAAGCAGAAGAACAAAATTCCCCCCCCGTTATCTGTCCTAGGAGTCATGATATTACAACCAGACTCTTTTTCTACTAAGGTTTTAAACTTCTGAAAGATACTAAATGCATCAGATTTATATTTGAGAAAATATACCCACATCTTTCTACTGAAATCATCTACAATTACAGCAAAAATATTGCAAGCAGTGATAGAAGATGTATTCATAGGACACAAATATCAACATGAATTAACTGGAGTACCTTAGATTGCGCGCCAAGATCTCCAATTCGTGAATGGAAGACTGATTTGTTTGCCACTTGACAAGCGCGCATACGCCCAACTGCCTGAGTCTGAATGTCAGGTAACCCTGACACAAGTCCGTCCCGAGAAAGCTGAGAGAGATACTGCATGTTTAGGTGACCATATCGCTGATGCCATAGAGTGCTGATGGGAGAAATACGAGCTGCTAGAGCCACTTCTGGAAAATCACCAGTGTCAAGAAGCCTGTATAAACCATGATCTTCTAGACCAACAACAACTGTAAGACTAGTCTCCCTGTCTATAATAGAGCATTTGTGCGCAATGAATACTACATCAAGCTGAGGAGAGTTCCTCATAATCTGACTGACAGACAGCAGGTTAATTTCCATCCCAGGAACATAGTACACATTCAGGAAGATGAGTGTGCGCCCACCAGACTGGATTTGAACTGTACCTCTGCCATCCACTGTGTATTTTTCACCTCCGCCAAATACCACAGAATCACTGAAAGGTGAGAAGTCAATAAACTAGTCACGCCTGTGAGAGAAATGGCGTGATGCACTAGAGTCAATGTACCAGGCAGATGATGGAATATGATCTGAAGACCTTTTAGCCATAAAGGCATAAAAGGCAGAGTCTGTCTACTCGGAATGTTCTGCAACATTCGCTGTCTGATGAAGCCCTCCCTGTTTCTTCTGTTCAGAAGCAATTCTCTGTTGGCAATCTTTCTTCATGTGGCCAAACTTGTGACAATAATTACACTGCACATTTTTCTTCCTAGCAAGATCAAACGACTGAGAAGAACCTTTCTGCTCAAAAGAACTGAGAAGACTGGTATTTGGCAGCAAAAGCATTTTCTGAGGAGGCTGATGTTGCACCACTACCAAACTGTTGTTTCCAACGATCCTGCTGCATGAGTTTGGTGCATAACTCTGGAAACTTCAGATCAACACTGGTGGCGGTAATGTTGAGTGTTTCGATGAAGTGCTCATAAGATTGTGGTAGACTTTTCAAAGTGATGACTACCATATCTTCTTCCTCCATGGTGCGACCAATGGCTTCGAGTTGATTTCAAATGTCTTTAATCTTGTTGAGATGTTCCTGTAAAGAGATATGTTCGTCCATCATGATGGAGAACAACTGATTTTTGAGAAAGAAGGCTCTGCTCTTGTCGGATGTCTCGTGTAATTCCTTCAACTGTTGCCAGATCTCGGCAGCTGTCTTGCCAGAAGGAATCTGCGGTAACTGATCATCAGTCACAGATAGCTTGAGGAGCATAACAGCCTCTCGATTTCGATCATCAAATTTATCTTGATCGGTGCCAGCTGTACCAGGACGAAGTTCTTTGTTGAGAACGAGCTGATCAAGATGCCTATATTCAAAAATGGTCAACATTCTCTGTTTCCAGATGTTATAATTTGTGCCATTAAAGCATTGGCTGCCTTCCAACATCAGATTGGTGAGTGAAGCCATTTGCACGTTTTCCCAAAGTACAGAAAATACCAAAAAAAAACCGGCACAAATTTTTAAACCGATAGATATAACCAGAAATTGGTCTGAGAGGCGGTTTTCAAGGGATTATATATAACACTATCTTTTACAAAAAATTACTGACTTTCAGCAGTACCCAACAAGCATTTCCAGCACAAATTCTTGAGATTTTAATGTATTGTCATCAAAGGGAAGTCAGAGGTCTGAAATTTTTGACTGTTAAAATATCTGACAGAGGATGAATATACCATATACGATACCTGATACGGTGTAATCACTTGGCGTTTCCTAAGATAGAAGCGTGCTGACTATGGCACGAAATGTATTGCGTGAAATCAAATTTGAAATGACTGTGGCACGAGCTTTATTTCGTAAAAATAAAAAACTGAAATAGTGGTGCTGACTGTGGCACGTCTGGAATAGTCGTGCTGACTGTGGCACGAGCTTCAAAACTGAAATAGTCCACGCTTACCGCACCAAGCTTTAAAACCGGAATAGTCGTGCACGAATTTTTATTTACGCGATAACAGGAATACACGGTCACGCAAAGCACTTTCACGCTGGAAACAACAGATACGAGAGACTTCGCCTGGTCGGTGGAAACCACCACGGATCGAGCCCGGGTGTGGAAGCGGAATGAAACGTGGCCACGTCAAAAATGAGCAAAGGAAAGCTCGCAGTAACTTCTTCGTCACAAAGTTATTGTAAATGCCCTTCTCTAACCTGTATGAGTCGCGAATTCGAATCTGGCTAGCGAACAGACCGGCCTTTAAAACGTAAAGGCGTTCGAGCGGGGTCTCAGTGGAATAGCGCGTCAAATAAAAAATCGCAGATTCGCAATCCCTTCCTCCTCACGAGTTCCCGACACACATTTATTCTCGTCTCTCGCTTGTAAGAAATTCTGGTAAGCGTCCGAAGTACTGTTTGAATCTCAGAGTGACCGTCCCCTCAATATTCAGAACAGAACCAAAATGCAGGGTTTGTTGACACGGGTAGTGATCTGGTGTGGGTGCCGTGCATCATGCTTTTATAGTTGCATCAACTGTTACGTAATCTTCTGAGATTGACGCCAACAACAGGGATCCACTCTGCTAAAAGAAAACTGGAATTCGCACAAACAAAGAACCCTCGGTTCTCGTAATTCCACAAAACCAAGAATCCACTTCTGTATCGAGATAGATGACTGTAAGCTTTTATCACAGTGAGCAGAGCCGAAGCTAAGACTCAGTGAAGGCTATCTGGCTTACAGAGGGCTCGACCTTAGAAAGGATTGACAAAAAGAACTCACAAGATTAGGATGCAAAGAATAACTGGTCAAGAAATCTCTTTGGGTCCTAGCTCTGATACCATAAAACAGTGCGAAACACGCATATGGATTTCCAAATGAGTTGATTGAATTAATTGAGCAACAATACTCAATAATAATATAGAGATATTTAAAAAGATAGAAACATCAAGTTTCTATGTAAAGAATCAGTTTCATCTAAGAAACTGCTAAAAGAATAAAATTAGCAACAACTAAGAGAATGAGCATTAAACTACAATAGTATTATTCTAATAGCGGGGGGCGGACATTCTCAAGGAGAAAAGGCAGATTTGCACTGCATTCGCTGCAAAAGAAATGGATCACATGATGCCTCTACATGCAAGCTACCAACAAATCAACAGAAAGGTAAAGCTGATGATACAGACAAAGGTAAAGCACCTGAATCCGCTCACTATGTTGTGGCACAATGTAACATTGGAGTAAATGAAGATTTATTTAATGCTTCACTTGCTTCTTGGAAAAATGATTGGTTGCTTGATTCAAGAGCAACCTGCCACATGATTCATAGAAAAGATTTTTTTGAAGATTTTACTGACAATGTTGATGGAGCAGTATACTTTGTAGATCAATAAAAAATCAAGCCATCAGGGCTTGGTACAATCAGGCTTAAACTGCCTGGTCTTCCAGACTTTCTTCTTTATCATGTTCTATATCTCCCACAGCTCAAGAGAAACTTGCTGTCCTTGGTCCACATCCGCCAGCAAGGTCACTCCATTCATATGTTTGATGGAAAGCTTTAGGTAAGAAAAGCATCTGACCACTCACTTGTCATGAGGGGAATAGAAGAAGAAAGGCTTCTCAAACTGCAAGGAACATCTGCTCATGCACAACATTTCTCATACAATTCTCATCATGAAGAAGGTACACTTCCATCAAGTTTATTATGGCATGCTAGATTTGGACATTTGAACTATGACTGTCTCCGCTTATTGAAGAAAAATGGTGTTGCTAGTTTGCCTACAATTCCTAGGAAACTTAAGCAATGTGACGCTTGCATTCTAGGAAAGCATAGCAAACAATCTTTTCATGATTCACATTCAAGAGCACATAGAAAACTTGACCTCATTCATTCATATTTATGTGGTCCAATGCCTGTTCCTTCTACAAATGGAAATAAATATATGATGACATTTATTGATGACTACACCAAAATGTGTTTGGGTTATTTATTGAAGAACAAATATGATGTTCTTCAAACATTCAAGAACTCTCATAAATGGATTGAAAATGATGCAAAATCTCATATTGGGGCTATTCGCACTGATAATGGAAAACAGTACACATCAAATGAATTTGAAAACTATCTTCGCCAACATGGGATCAAACATCAAACAACTGTGCCTTATAATCCCCAACAGAATGGTGTAGCTGAAAGAATGAATAGAACAATCTTGAATATGGTACGATCCATTCTTTTTTTCAAAAATGTAAAGATAATGTTTTGGGCTGATGCAGTTCTATGTGTTGCATATATAAAGAATAGATGTCCATCTAGTGCTATAAGAAACAAGACTCCTTATGAATTGTGGTATGGACATGTTCCTTCGGTTAAACATCTCAGGATTTTTGGTTCCACCTGTTATGCTTTAATACCAAAGGTACATAGAAACAAACTTGGTGCTAGAAGTCGTAAGTGTATTTTCTTGGGGTATTCAAATACCTCCAAAGCATACCGCCTCTATGATGAAGAAAATAAAAAGTTTGTTATATCTAGAGATGTAATTTTTCTTGAATCATCCAAAATTGACAATGTTGTTGAGCAGAAACTTGATCACTTGGATAGATTCGCAAAAGCAAAATCATTTCAAGAATTTGATAATCAGATTCCACATCTTGAAGGGGGGATTCCTATACTAGATCAACATGTAAAATCTTCTTCTGAAGAACACTCTCCCCTGCATGAAACTCCAACAACGGATGATGCTTTAAGTGATGTAATTGATAGAATTGGGAGACTCAATCTTGATTCAGTCCCAACTCAATCAACGAAGCAGTCTGGACCATCTTAGAAAGGTCCCCCAAAGTGGCTGACAAAGACACTTGAAAGTGTTCATCCTGATGAAGTTGGAAAGACAGGAACCAGAAATTCAAACCAGCAAAATGGAGGTGATGTAGATGACTCTAATTCACCTGTTGATATGGATGTTTCTTATGATTGTGAATTGAACTTGTCTACAGATTTTGAACCAACTTCCTTTAAAGAAGCTGCTTCTCATGATGAATGGAAAGAAGCAATGCAAAAGGAGTATGATGCCCTCATAAAGAACGGCACTTGGAAGCTGGTTGATCCTCCATTAGGAACCAAACCAATTGGCTGCAAGTGGGTCTACAAGAACAAGTATAAAGCTGATGGCTCACTTGACAAGCACAAAGCTAGGCTTGTAGCAAAAGGTTTTGCATAGAAGGAAGGGGTCGATTATGAGGAGACTTTTGCCCCCACAACAAAATGGGCTACCATTCGGACACTCTTTGCCCTAGCAGCTCAAAATGGTTGGAAAGTCCATCAAATGGATGTAAAACTGCTTTCTTGAATGGAGATCTAAAAGAGAATGTTTTTATGTCCCAGCCTGAAGGATTTGCTGTGAAAGGACATGAACATAAAGTATGCAAACTTGTGAAGTCCTTGTATGGCCTCAAACAAGCACTGCGAGCCTGGTATGAAAAACTAACCGAGTATCTTCTGAAACTCAATTTAAAACATTTTGATCTTGATAATGCAACTCTATTTGTCAAGAAAGTTGGCAAAATAGTTGTATATCATGTGGTATATGTAGATGATCTTTTGATGATAGGGAACAATGAAAGCTACATTGCATCCATAAAGAAGAAATTGGGGAAAAGTTTTGAAATGACTGATTTGGGCTATGTTCATTACTATCTTAGCATTGAAGTAACCCAACATCCAAAGCCCATATTTCTTTCTCAAAAGAAATACATTGGAGATTTGTTGAATAGGTTTGGCATGACAGAGTGCAATCCTCTTACTACTCCAATGGAACAAAACTTAAAGCTCACATCTATTGAAGGAAAAGAATTTGAGGATGCAACAAAGTATAGATAGCTTGTAGGAAGTCTCAACTACCTAACTACTACCAGACCAGACATTTTGTTTGCTATTGGAATCCTCTCCAGGTTTATGCAAAAGCCTTGTGAGGGACATTGGTCTGCTGCAAAAAAGGTTCTAAGGTACTTGAAGGAAACTCAAGACTTTGGAATCAAGTATACACAGGTAGACGACTTCAGCTTGATTGGATACTCTGATTCAGACTTCGATGGAGACAAGGAAACTGGAGTATCAACTTCAGGATATACTATGAGTCTTGGATCAGGAACTGTCTCCTGGAGATCACGCAAATAATCAGTTCCAGTAGATTCCACAACAGAAGCAGAATACGTGGCAGCAGTTGAAGCAACAAAAGAAATTGTGTGGCTCAGGAAAATTCTTGAAGATTTGCAGGTAAAACAAGTACAATCAACTCCACTCATGATTGACAATACCTTTGCAATAAAGTTGGCTAAGAACCCAAAGTTCCATGATCGAACAAAGCACATCAATACTAAATATCATCTTATTCGACATCATGTTGAGGCCAAAACAATCCATCTCCATCATTGTTTCACAAATGAGCAAATTGCAGACATCTTCACCAAAGCGCTTGGAAGAGAAAAGCTTGAACGATTTAGAATGATGCTTGGACTCACCAACATCCCTTCAAATTAAGAGGGGGAATGTTGACACCTAATCCTTATGATTGAGTAAATAAATAAATGAGAAATATGAACAGTAATCGGGAGATGAACTGAATAGTTTCTCCCTCATGTATATAACAGACCTACTTGATGAAATAGATAATACGAATCAGTTTTTGTTTTGTGGAGTTACTGCCTGGCCTGACAGTATTCTTAAATTTAAATTTAAAGCTAGTTCATATTTTCATTATTGTTAACTTTTTTTGAAGAAAGAAAAAACTAACAAGTTTTCTATAGAACTGTTTACATAAATCTGTTGGGGTTAAGAGTCAAAACATGGACTGTAAACCATAAAAATTCTGCATTTTACAAACTTCATCCAAAATAGTTCTGTGACCTGTTACCTGAAATAGATGAGACAAATTTTCCTTTTGTAAATGTGGCACATGGTTTTTATAAAAAAAAGCTAAAAATAAAAATCTCAGTCTACAGCTAATAAAAGCACTAAAGTCCATCAAGCATATACTAATGTAAAATCAACAGTTTGGGATCATGCCCGTGCTTCGAAGAGAACCCAGAAAGAAAATTTTGTAGTGAATTTCACCCATCTGATGCCGGTGTCCCCATTTTGAAAGAGCATCAGCCACTAAATTTTGTTCCCTGCGAAATGTGAATTCCTTAAAACAGGTCTTTAGATCCTTTATCCGGCTTTACTGCTAACTTTATGAGTGCTTGCATCCATTTGTTGGTGCTCCAGAAATCATGGATTAATGCTAACCATATGATTACATGCATCCATTTGTTTGTTATTTCAGTGATCATGGGGAATTTCTTGAGAGGATTGTGAAAGCTGTATTAAAAGAGGTAAAATTGGAACCATTAGAGGTGGCTACATACCCCGTTGGACTGGAGCAAACCGTGGAGGATCTCCAGAGTAAAATAATGAATCAAAGCCAGTTAAATGGCACAGTTATTGTGGGCATTGCAGGTGTAGGCGGAGTAGGGAAGTCAGCTCTGGCTAAATTTTTCTACAACTTGAAACGTTCTGATTTTACTAGGTCTTGTTATTTGTCTGAGGTCAGAGAAAAGGGTTTACCGTCTTTGCAGCATAAGCTACTTCGTGACTTGCTGGGTTATGATTTGCATATTGATAATACAAGCGAAGGAAAGGGTATTCTCAGAGATTGTCTAGGTGGCCTAGCAGTTCTGGTTGTTTTCGATGACGTGGATCATTTTGAGCAAATAAATAGCCTACTTGTCACAGATGTTGTGGGATCTGGTAGTTTAATTTTGATCACATCTCGTGACCAAGATTTACTAAGACGATGTTCTCCAAAAATTGTATTGTATAATGTAAAGGCATTGCAGTTAAAGCATGCCCGAGAACTTTTTTGCAGGCATGCGTTCCTTCAATCTGAACCATACAAAGGATTTGAAGATTTGGTTGAGGAATGTTTGAGAATTTGCGATGGGCTGCCTTTATGTTTGCAAGTTTTGGGTGCACAGCTTCGTCGAGGCAGGCCTGACAGAAGGTATTGGGAGCTCCAGTTGGAAAAGTTCTCAAGAAGCCTGCCAGACGATCTAATAGAGAGATTAAAAGTGAGTTATGAGACTCTGAGCAACCAAGAGAAGGAGATGTTTCTGGATATTGGATGCTTCTTGGCGGGAGAGGACAAAGATTTAGTATTTCGTGTATTAGAGGGATTAGGTTACAACGACGCCATGGACTGCCTGGAAAGTCTCCGTCAAAAATGCCTTGTCGAATATCAGTATGATGATTTCCCATCTTATGATAAAGATGAAATTGAATGCCGCATAAAAAACCCTGTAAGAATTATTTCTGCATTTAATAACTTTTCCTGCAAAAAGTTTGATCCGGTGGAATTTTATATCATTGTGATGGTTTGTTTTGGTTGCGTTCAATTCAGGGACATGACATGCAATGTATTACAGTTGGTCCTGGCTGCCTACTGCCTCCCAATGGTTCAATGTGTAAATATGGAACAACCACAACGACACTAAAAGTTACAATGCGTGATCATATTAAGAAAATGGCAAAACAGATCGCTCGAGAGGAGATTTTTGTGTTGCCAGCACCTAAGCCATTACGGCTCAGCAGCTCAAATGATATCCAAGCAATGTTGAATTGGCAGGTACGTTTGTGTAGTCTTTATAAAATGCTAAATTTTTTAAAATAGGGTTATGTATTTAGTAGCAGGGTCGTAAATATTGAATAATAAGGTAATATATAATGGAATTTAAGATGATTGAGATCCAATTCTGTATAATTTCAAATTTTCAATACATTTCAAATTTATATAAGGGAATTTATTTATGCATTTCAAATTACTATAATATAAACTACAGCTTGAATTGAATTTATATTATAAGTTAGTTTTATAATAAAGAGTTTCTTAATTGGGTTATAAATTTTTATCAATTTAGTAAAAAAGTTAAACATGAATATAGGTATATTATCATGTAAGATTAACAACGTTATTAGAGATTTTGCCCAATGCAGAACCTAGCCATATTATCAAAATTTGAAATTTGACATCTTGTATGTTTAATTTCAGTTCATTATAGAAAACTTTGCTCCAGTAGTAAATGCTCAAGTCTGAAGAGATCTAATAAACAGAGTTATACAGAGTTATTATGCATGATTGAACAATTTAATTAGAAATTTTACCCAACTCAAAAGCTACTACTATTGTCAAAATTCAATCAAAATTTCAAAACTGATGAAAACTTGACATTCTGTATCTTTAATTCAATACATTAAACTTTGCTACAGAGTTAGATGCTTCAAGAGAAAAGTTAAAACATCTCATCACAGTGTATTAAGATATTTACCTAATTCTAAGTAAAAGTCGATCATCGAAATTCCATATTGATGAAAATTCCTAACTTCTTTTATTAATCCCCATAACAATACAATGATTAACTTAACTTCCTTAAATGTGTTTGTCAGAGTGGAGCAAATTCCGTTAGGATACGAGGCATTCGGATTCGAAAAGGTGAAGAGCAGCCTGATGGGACCAGTTACACTAAGGGTGTAGGTGTAAACCTTCTTGTTCTTGAAGTTCCGATAGCTTTTGGTTCGTGGGATATGGATGGAGACTTGGTGTGGCTTCGCCTGCGCAATTTCGGTTCCATCAATTTTCCTGATACTATTTCACTGCGAAGATTAAGAGTTTTGGAACTACAGGGTCAAGGTGACGTAGAGCGGGTTTTCCGTAGATTTGATGAGGTAATTATATTTAGGTTATTCCATAAGTTATGATCAAGGTCATATATACAAAGTTATTTGTTATTTTTATTTGGATTGCAGATTTAAGAACATTCACGAAATTTGATAAACAATAAACAGGAACAAGTTAACTTATTTACTCTTACCTATCAAATTTCTCAAATCTGCAATCACTTAGATATCCTTATCCTGATTACAGATTTGGGGAATATGTAAGAATCCAATGGACAACAGCTAGTTCAAACAACTGTTTGTTAGATTTATTGGAAATAATCCCAACTAACCCATTCACTCTCCTTGTGAACGAGAAATCCTGTCACGCATTTCCCTTTAAGACTGAAAGGACGTAAGATTAAATGAATATTGACTGACTTACTTCTTCATGTATGGCTGGGCATGTACGCAGCCCTGCGAATTTTATTTTCTTTTGTATTTTCTATTTGCTGTGTGTGTAAAGTGAGAGGTTC
Source organism: Pinus taeda (assembly GCA_000404065.3). Classification (NCBI taxonomy): domain Eukaryota; kingdom Viridiplantae; phylum Streptophyta; class Pinopsida; order Pinales; family Pinaceae; genus Pinus; species Pinus taeda. The sequence continues at coordinate 445,840 of APFE030437483.1, read as the reverse complement.
ATGCCGTCTTTTTGGGTGTGTGTAATCAGAGTTGAACAGGGGTGTTTTTCATGTGAGAAAACCTAGCTGAAACAGGGCATTTTACTGTGTTAGAAAACAAAGGTGAAACAGGGGATTTTGGTTTTTTAAATAAATTTTCTCTCTGAAATTGGAATAAAAATATATCCCAGTTTGACTTATGTATGCTCTGTTTTGAAAAAAAATTGTCTTACTCTGTTTTTTTTATCGGTCTTACTCTGTTTTCATTTTTTTATCCTCTCACTCTCAAATATTCCCGAAATTTGTAATCCAGATAAATTCAGCACACTAAAATATTGAACTGTGGGTTGTGTAATCATTGCAGATCACCAGAACCCACAATCGAATAGAATATGTTAACTTAGCACAGCGATACATTGTAAATGTAACCCCGAACCGTTTTATTTTTGTAGCTTTTTGTCGTGTAATCGGCACTTCAGACACAGATTTCTCTGCCATCGATTTTTTTTACTAATACCTGAAAGTTATAAACGCCCTAATCTTATTTGTCATAAACAGATTTTGTGTTATGTGCATTGCAGCCACCTTGGCATTTGAGCGAGTTGAGTGTTGATGTAAGCGACACAGTTCCAAGTACCTCGAGCAGCCGCAGGTCCTTCGATGCAGTTGAACATTCCCATAAAAATATCTCAGATGGTGGTGCAGAGGAAGGCGAGGCAGCACCTTATTGTTTCCAGTTCCGTTTTCTTCAGTGGATAGGGACCAGCATGAAATTCCTGAATAAGATAGTGTTGAAAAATATCACATTTTTACAGTCACTGCCTATTGATTTTTCGGAACTTAAAAGCCTAAGACATTTAGATCTATCCGGCTGCATTAATCTGACCAAACTACCAAATTCCTTCTCCAAATTAACGCACCTCCAATATCTAGCATTGAGAGACTGCAACAATCTATCCATGCCAACTGATATTTTGGGAGAAATGTCCACACTTGAGTATGTGGACTTGGAAGGTTGTGCTCAATTGGTACATTTGCCAAGTGCAATGGCATATCAAAGGTCTTTAAGGTACCTAAATTTACTACGGACTAATTTGATGCAGTTGCCTATGAAGTTGGAACTACTGGACATGTTAGAGCATCTAAGAATAGGGAGTTCACAGTTAAAAGAGTTGCAACATTACATTGGTGATTTGGTGCGTTTAGAAGAGTTGATTCTGATTGAATGTCACTCTCTAAAGCACATCTTAGCAGAGGAAATTTCAGGGCCAAATATCAAAGTTTTGGTTATAGAGGATTCTCCAGTAGCGAACTTCATTGTTGAGAATCGGGACACCATGGATGTTGGCTTTCGTGGTTTAAGAGATTTTACTTTGAAGAAAACATGCATATCCGAGATATCCATTCCTGAAGGCTTTTACTGCAGTCTCGAAACTCTTGATCTCTCAGAAAATATTCTGCTAATGCAGATAAATGTGTTGCCGTCCAGATTAGTAAGACTAAGCTTGCAAAACTGCCTGAGGTTGAAGACACTGACAAATATTTCAAATCTGTTTAATCTTAAATTTCTCAACATCAATGGATGCGTTGCGCTGGAAACCTTGAATGTTGAAGGTCTGACATCATTGGAAGAAATAAAAGCGGAGGCTTGTTGGACCCTGAAGAAGATAAAGGGCTTGAGTCAGCTGGAATGGTTGAATTGTCTCCACATTTCAAGTAACAATGGACTTATTTGGAATGACATTTGCCATTTTCTGGTGAGTATTTTTTTTTTCCTCAGGAAAAAGTGTAGGGTAATCTTATTTAACGTATAAAATCACATTCTGTATTTACATGACACACAATGTATATCAGTATATGGAACCACCAGAATGATTTCAAAGTCCTGTTACATCTTTTTGACCTACAACATACTGAAACAAAACTCTGGACACAACAAAGTATGAAAGGAGGCACAAAACTTTAATAGCCAAATGACATAAATATAAATGCATGGAAACAGTAAATATCTGTGTTTTTCTGGTGGGCATCCATCTGTCATTATACCCAATATTAATTCATGTAAAAGTTATATACTTTTTAATTAAATAACAGCAACACATCCTTGTAGTTTTCTGATTCATCTGTGTTGAACTTATCCCGATTGTAAATTTTATTATACCCAATATTAATTTATATAAAAGTTATATACTTTTTATGCTAATTAAATAACTGCAACATATCCTTGTAGTTTTCTGGTTCATCTGTGTTAAACTTATCCCGATTGTAAATTTTAGAAATATTCTGTAATTTAATGAACAGCGAAGAAGTCAATTAATTGATTCTTTGGGTTTTTAGATATAAATAACTATTAATCTAATGTGGCTACTACATTTGATATCATTATTTCAATTTAAAAACACCACATTATGCTTACATGCTAATTGGAGTGGGGAAATTTGTGCAGGCATCACATGAAAATCTGTCAGCTGCCATCTTTAGTGCAAAAGCAGACGATAAATCGGTGGGTGTTTAATTTGTTAAAAAATGAGATATTATAGTTGGTTTATGTTAATTGTAGATTTTGTATATTCAGTTTCGTTTTGGATGTCTAAATGTACCATTAACCTAAGTTTAAACAGATAAAATGTGAACAGAATTGAAAAAGAAGGAGATGTAGCTCACAGGTGAGGCCTGCACCTGGAGACTACACTCAGAACGGAGAGATCACTCTCGTACACTCTACTTTCATGAATGAAAGATTACATCATTAAGTACAACACCAGGAATTAGGAAGTTGCAACCAAACCCCTAAACTCTAGGAACTGATTCTAAACTAGGGAGATACGTTACAACTTGTGTAACCATTTTCTCCATTAATACAAAATAATATAATTATTTTCAACTCCCCCCCTTAATGGAGAAAGGGTTGTCTTGGACTCCTAGCATCCTTCTAAACAATTCAAACTTCACACGTGCAAGAGGCTTTGTAAAAATATCAGCCATATTGTCACAAGTTTTACAATATTCAACAATAATTTCTTTTGACTGTAGTTTCTCTCTAACAAAATGGAACTGAGTGTCCATATGTTTGGTGTTTTTATGAAACACTGGATTGTATGCCAATTCAGTGTTGTTAAAAGCGCGATTAAATCGCGCTTTTTTCAAAAAATCGCGAGTTTTTCCCTAGGCCGATTTAATCGTGCTTTTTATAGGAAAAAAGCGGGATAAATTTTTTTTGCCGCTTTTTTGGGAAAAAAGTGCGTTTTTTTCGAAAAAGCCCGCTTTTTTGGGAAAAAAGCTCGGGCTGGCGAGGCAGTGCGATTTTTAATGAAAAATTGAAAAAAAATGAAAAAAATGAATATTTTTGTACCAAACGATTTTTTCCCGCTTTTTTCTGTTTTTTTCCCGATTTTTCCGCTTTTTTCCGCTTCATTCCCCACGCCGATTTAATCCCGCTCGCGCTTTTAACAACATTGTGCCAATTTAATGGTGCTCTGGTTGTCGCTTTTGATGGAAGTGGAATTCTTCTGTTCTTTTCTTGCATCATTGAGAAGCCTTCTCAACCAGATTGCTTCACACGTCGCTGCACACAATGCTTGATACTCAGCTTCACACAAAGACAAGGCTACATTACTCTGCTTCTTGCTGCTCCATGCTATGACCCCGGATCCTATGCTGAATGCATAACCTGTGATGGACCTTCGATCATCCAAGTTACCTGCCTAGTCTGAATCTGAAAAACCTGCAAGAATAACATCAAATGCGTTGGTGTATAAAATGCCATAGTTAACAGTACCACAAAGATACCTCAACACACTTTTTGCTGCTACCCAGTGACTTTCAAGCGGTTTTGACATGAATTGGCTCAACACACTAATAGAGTATGCCAAGTCAGGTCTGGTTGTTGTGAGATATATCAAGCTGCCAACCAGCTGTCTGTACATTGTAGCATCAACCTCTTTAGTGCCATCGTCACTGCACAACTTCAGATTCTGCTGCAAAGGTGTCGTTGCTGATCTACACTGATCCATACCAAACTTTTCCAACAGATTTCTGGCATACTTCCCTTGGGTAAGAAAAGTTTGCCCAGTATCTCTGCATACTTCTAGTCCCAGACAGTAATGAAGGCTTCCGAGATCTTTCATCTCAAAAACTTGTGCCATAAGCCTTTTGATTCCTCTGATTAAATCATTTGCATCTCCTGTTATAATCATGTCATCTACATACAAAGAAATCAGAATAATTTGCCCCTGCTTATTATACTTGGTATACAAATTTGGGTCATTTAAACTTCTATGAAAGCCACACTCTAAAAGGAAAGAATCAACCTTTTCGTACCAAGACCTGGGTGCTTGCTTTAAGCCATATAAAGCCTTTTTCAATCTGCAAACAAGATGTTCCTGCCCCTGCTTTACAAACCCTTCGGGCTGTACTAAGTAAATTTCCTCTTTTAACTCACCATTTAAAAATGCAGATTTAACATCAAGCTGGTGTAGCTCCCAATTATATTTAGTAGCTAAAGCAATAAGCATTCTGATTGTATTTAACTTTGCTACAGGTGCAAAAATATCATCAAAGTCTATACCTTCCTGCTGTGAATATCCTTTTGCAACCAACCTAGCTTTTAATTTCTCTATACTTCCATCTGCATTCATTTTTGGTTTAAACAATGATTTACATCCTATGGGTGTTTTATTCTTAGGCAGTTCAACTAAATCCCTAGTGTCATTTCTAAGAATAGATTCTATCTCTTCATTCATTGCAGCCCTCCACTCCTTAAATTGACTAGCTTCTTTGTAATTAGTGGGCTCTACAATGTTCAAAACATTTGACATCAAAGCATAGTCTCTCAATTTTAATGGTTTTTGAGTCTTCCTACCTGATCTCTTTGGTAGGGGACTTACCTCAAATTTGTTTTTTTCAGCTCTAAATGGGCTTGCATTATCACCTTCTTCCTGTTCTTCTTTTTGCTCTTCTTTCTGCTCCTGCTCCCTTTCATCCTCGCTATTTTCATCCATCAACAATGGAATGTGCCAATCATCACCAATGTCATCTTTCCCTTCCTGTACCTGTTCATGAAACACTACATCCCTGCTTGCAAATATCTTACGAGACTCAGGATTGAACAATTTATATGCTTTAAATTTTGTGCCATAACCAACAAAGATGCATTTAACTGCTTTAGGGTCTAATTTCTTCCTATCAACTTTGGGTATATGGGCAAATGCTTTTGACCCAAATACTCTTAGATGGTTTACTACTGGTTTGAATCCATATAGAGCTTCAAAAGGAGTTTTGAAGCCAAGATACCTGGTAGGACTTCTGTTCTTCAAATATACAACAGTATTAATAGCCTTTGCACAAAAACTATTAGACAGACCCTTACCTTGTAACATGCTCCTTGCACACTCCACTAAGGTTCTGTTTTTGCGCTCTGCAACTCCATTCTGCTGTGGTGTGTGTGGCACTGTAAACTGTTGAACAATCCCGTGAGATTTGCAGAATTTCATGAATTCCCCTAGCTTGTATTCTCCCCCTTGATCAGATCGGAGAATTTTTATACTCTTACCAAACTGTTTTTCCACCAAGGTTTTAAATTCTATAAAGCACTGGAAAGTCTGACTTTTCTTACTCAAAAAATAAACCCATGAGTATCTAGTGCAGTCATCAGTAAATAACAAAAAATAATACGCTCCACCTAGCGACCTTGTCTGCATAGGGCCGCATATATCAATGTGCACTAGTTCTAAAATATCTGTGTCCTTCCTCCTATCATGCACAGGAAACTGTTCTCTATGCATTTTACCTAAGGCACAACCATCACAATTTAACTGAATATTACGAAAGATAGGGAGCCCCTCAACCATACATCTTCTCTGCAATAGCATGAAGTCCTGCAAGTTCAAATGACCGAATCTCTGATGCCAGAGTTGTTCGGTTGTCGATCCTCCTGCAAACATGGCTCGCTTTGATATACTCTTTACATCCAGTCTATATAGGCTTCCAACACGCACGCCTGTTGCAACTATTTCTTTCCTGCAATCCTTTATCACACAATGAGTTTTGAAGAACTCGACTTGCATATCTTGATCAGTTACCATGGATACAGATATCAGATTTTTCTTAATTCCATGTACATATAAAACATTTTTAAGGTGACTAATTTTTCCATTTGGTAACTTGATTGGAATCACCCCATAACCTTTAATCTCGTATCCACTATCATTTCCTTAATAGATTTTTGATCCGTATGTACTTTCTTCAAGACTATCAAAAAATTCCTTTTTACCTGTCATGTGAGAGGATGCTCCGGAATCGACATACCAAATATCGTCCTCATTAGATGCTGAAAGGGAAAAGTCGACTATGAACAGTCGAAATTCATGACTGAAATCTTTATCTTCTTCAAAATCTTCTTCAACGCAGTATCTTCTGTGCTTTGCACTTGTTTGCTTCCTCTTTGTATCATCAGCCTGCTTCTTAAAGCATACATTCTGTACATGACCCTTCTTTCCACAATAATAACATTTCTTTACAGGATTATTCGCAAGCATACCTTTATATGGACTCTTCTGCGATGTTCCTCCTTTCTGCTGTGATTGTTGCTGTGGCTGCTTCCCTCTGAATGATCGTCGTTTCGCCATCAGCGCAAGATCATCACTCTGGGGGTTCAAGTTCTACCGTTGCTCCTCTTGCAGCAAGATCCCTATCAGATCTTCAAATGTGGGCGCTTTCTCCCTTGCCTCCAATTCAGTGATGAACATTTGAAATTCATCTCGCATCCCGTTCAGTGTGATTGAGACAAGATCAGAGTCAGACACCACCTCTCCGATGTTCCCCAATTCGTCTTTCACATCTTTAATTCGCGCAACAAATGCAGCAACACTCTCACTTTCGTCCATCCTCCTTGAAAATAACTTGCTTTTAAGCGCCATAATTCGGCTTGTGTTCTGGGTCTGATACAGATTTTTAATGGTCGTCCAGATCTCCGCGGACGTTTTACAGTCTCTGATGTGCGGGATAATGTTATCCTTCATGGACATCTTCAGCAAAACTTTCGCCTTGTTCTCTCGTTTATCCCATTTTTGCTCCTGTGTCCCTGCGTTCGGCCTCTGCTCATCACCTGTAACTATGGACCAAGCATTCGTACCCTCAAGCAAGGTCTGGATCTTAAACTTCCAGTTCGTGAAGTTAGATCCATCGAGTTTGCCAGACTCATGGAGATAAGATTCCATCGTATTACTCGTTCTGATTAAATCTACAAAATGAATCTACCCAACAGTAAAAAAAACGATACCTGTCAAATCGATCTGTCACTTTTCTGTTACTGATCTGCTGATCTCGTGATCTACCCACTGATTTAGATCCGGCAATATCTGACAAATCAGCAAAATCAATCCCACTCCGATGAGCAAATTCGTCGTTTTTTAAATACAACCGAAAAAATTGATCTGATCAAAACTGATCCAATTTGCCTCTCCTGGATAGATCCGCAACTTCTCCGATCTACTCCTCTCGCAAATCGTCTAACGAAGATGAGGCTTCCCGCGGATTCCCCTTGTAGGTGAGTTGGCGCCCTCCCGAACGGAAAACCCGCACCTAGATGAAAATTGGCGCCCTCCCGAGCGGAAATCCCGCGCCCAGATGAAAATGGTGCGAGTGAAAACGCTTGGCGCGATTTTTCTTTGATATTCCGTGCCAGTCTGGTATTTTGGCGTAGTGGTGCGATTAATGGACGAACAGACGCGCCAACCACCTTCTATTCAGAAAATTAAAAATCATCCGAGTCCGAGCCAGGTGTTCTGCAGTCCACTTGCTTAATTGAGCACAAAGCTCTTGTGTACACGCGGCCACAGAGGCACCTCAAGCCACATAGGCAATTCTGCCACAAGGGCAAGCTGGCCACAACGGTACTTTAGCCACACAGGTGATAAAAGATCAGGCTCACCCAATCTGAGCTCTGATACCAAGATAAAATGTGAACAGAATTGAAAAAGAAGGAGATGTAGCTCACAGGTGAGGCCTCCACCTGGAGACTACACTCAGAACGGAGAGATCACTCTCGTACACTCTACTTTCATGAATGAAAGATTACATTATTAAGTACAAAACCAGGAATTAGGAAGTTGCAACCAAACCCCTAAACTCTAGGAACTGATTCTAAACTAGGGAGATACGTTACAACTTGTGTAACCATTTTCTCCATTAATACAAAATAATGTAATTATTTTCAACTTAACTCAATTTATCTGCATGAGTTAATAAGTGAATAGAGAATTTTTTTTTCAGAGAGAAAAAATCTTCATAGTATTATATTGAGTCAATATAAAGAGTACATATAAGAGACAGCAAGGGTCAAAACTAGCGTCCTTGCGAGCATATGAAACCCAAAACTTACAGATATAGGACCTCCTTAAGGAGATCAGAACAACATCATATCAAAATCAGAGCAGAAACAGTCTTTACAAATGCAAGGATCACCAGATGACTAAATACTTTTAACAAAAAGAGACTATCTGAGTAGCTAGTATGGATAAGGAAGAACAAAAAGATCAGATCATAGTCCAGGGATGGAAAAGTCCTGAATGAAGCAGGAACGGTCATCATCAGAAATCATCAAAGACCAAGAACCAGGCTCTAAAGGCAGTCCTTCCTTCGACAGACGGTCAGCTTGAACATTTTGGGAGCAGAGGATGTGGTTGATTGAGCATTGTTCCATATTATTCCAGAAATACATAATCCTATCCATCCACCCTGATAAATGAGGACAACTGATGTGGCAGGCTCCCCTAACATGGTCAATCATGGATTTAGAGTCACCGAATATTGAAATGTTCTGAATCTCAAAAAACACACATAAGGCAAGCAGTCCTGCAAGAGCCCTTGCCTCAGCCAAGCTGTTTGTACCACTCCCCTCGTTCCAAGATAAAAAATATTGCAGCTTCTTGTCCATGATTATGTGGACCCCACATCCACAAATATTGTTCTGCTCAGCCCCATCAAAGAAAGCACAGGGCATACAATTTAGAGGATCTGCCACCTCTTTTTTGCGATGCGATTTCATCTTGTGCTTTTTAACAGGCAACATATCGTGAGTGGACAAAATATGATGCATGGATGACATAAGAGGCTCTTTTGAGTCTTGGAAGATCTTGGCATTCCTCCATTTCCATAAGCTCCATAAGACTATGATAAACAGAGAGCGCCAAGAATCCTTTTGCGCGCGCCACCATTGAAAAGCAACCTGGACTGAAACAAAAACAACATGAGGAAAACCATAAAGTAGAGACAATTCATACCAGATCTGTAGGGAGGAGCCGCATTGGAAGAACATATGAAGGTTGGATTCCTCCGCAGCTTCACACATAGAACATCTACTCGGACCATGCCAGCTCCTCTTCCTCAAATTGTCCCATGACAAATTGCGGTTGTGGAAGACTAGCCACGAGAACAAGATCATTTTAAGAGGGCATCGCAATTTCCAGAAGCTTTGGGGGAATATAGAGCAGGAGATTGAAGCCTTGGAATAAATCATGTCAGCATATATGTCTTTAACACTAGCAGGCGACTTTGCATTTGGAACAATCCATATAAGCTGGTCCACTGTTCCAGAGCGATGGATTCCCATGCTGCAAAGAGCATCTTTAACTGGTTTGCATTCTGGAAGAAGCGAGACAGGGAAGTGAAGATCATGTGCATCTTTCCACAAGGGGATAGGGCCGCTCCAGGAAGAAATTAGTTTATCCCACGTGAAAATACCATTCCTATGAAAAAAAAGAATAAGATTTTCAGGGAAGAAAACACGATCGCGCCCGCCCACGATGGAGTCTATGCCGATGAAGATTCGGTTGCCAGAGAAAAGTTTCCAACTCAGGTGCTCCAAGAAGTATTGCTGGACTTTCCTAAGACTGAGCCATATAGCAAAACCTTGGCTAACTCCGATTGATCCCCTCCTATACCAAAATTCCAGATCTTTATCTTGCAGATATTTCTTTCTAATAGTTAGACTCCACAAACCTTCACCATAAATGCCTCTCGACAGCGATTTGCATAATAGGGCTCTGCCAAAAGATCGCATATCAAGCAAGCCCCATCCGCCAAGCTTCTTGGGCAGAGAGATCTTCTCCAGCTTTGACAAGTGGATTTTACTCTGATTGGAACTTCCACCCCATATAAAATTTGCCAACAATTTATTCATCTTGTGGATAATGCTGGCTGGAAGGAAAAAAATATGAGCCCAATAAACAGCTAATTGCGCTAAAACTGACTGTGATAGAATAAATCTCCCTGCCAGAGAAAGAGCCCTGTATTCCCAGGCCGAGATTTTTTTATAGAATCTTTCCAGTACCCATTGCCAATCCGCACTGGAGTAGCCTTTGGCCTTTAATTGAAATCCCAGATATTTCAAGCCTTCTTTAATCGATTTCGAAACAATACCAAGCAGATCGGCAATCCAGATCACCATTTCCATGTTTGTATCATTATGGTAAAGGGAAGATTTTCCTTTGTTAATATATAACCCAGTGGCCCTTTGGAATCTATTAAGAATGTCATTGAGGCAGATCCATGAAGCCCTGCACATCATGGCAAAGATGAGCACGTCATCAACAAAAAGATTGTGAGATAAATAGATATCCCTGCATATCCTAACCGGCTTGCATCGCTTTTCGGCCACGGCTTTATTGATCTGTAGACTGAGAGAGTTCATCACCAGAATAAAAAGAAGAGGGGAGAGGGGACACCCCTGGCAAAGCCCCCTTTCCGCTGGAAAGAAAGGAGAAGGCATTACATTTATAATCACCGAGTAATGGACATTCTCTACACATGACATGATCCAATTGATGGATTGAGAGTTTAGCCCAATCTTAGCCAGTAAACACCTCATGAATCCCCAATCCAAACAATCGTAGGCTTTCTGCAGATCGACTTTAAGAATGGTTGCATCCATCTTCCTTGATATCATTGAAAACAGGATTTCCTGAGTGATAGCAACAGCATCCAAAATGTTGCGTCCCTTCAAAAAAGCATGTTGGTCCTTGGAGAGGAAAGAGGCCAGTGTTGATTTCAATCTCTCCGCAATAATTTTAGAAATGATTTTGAAAGAGATATTGCATAATGATATCGGCCTGAAATCAAGAAAAGATTCCGCTTCATCCTTTTTTGGGATTAGAGCAATCAGGGTGGATGATATGATGTGATGAATACTTCCAGACATACAGGATGCCTCTACCATCCTCAGCAGGTCTTTTTTGATGATGTCGAAGAAGTGGGTGAAGAATTATATGGTCCAGCCGTTCGAGCCTGGGCTTTTATCCTTTTTAAAAGCTTTGAGAATGCCAAGAAGTTCCTCTTCTGTGATTTGTTGGAAGAAACTCGCGTTCCTATCATCATCAAACATTTTTGGAGCCAATTCGATCCCCCAAAGAACATCCTGAAAATCACAGACTTCCTTCCTTTTGTATTGATTTTTAAAATGCCTCACTGCTTCATTTGAAATATCCTGTTGGGAGACGAAATAACTACCCTTGCCATCAGAAATTCTCCAGATTGTGTTTTTTTCCCGCCTTGCATTTGCAACTTTATGAAAAAATCTAGTGTTTCGATTGCCGTCCTTTAGCCAGATTGCCCTACTTTTGAGCCGCCAAGAAGCCTCCTCCTGTTCCAGAAGCTTTTGTTTTCTTTTTTCCAGATCTCTTATGCGGCATTTGATACTGAGAGGAAAATCATTTACATCGTAGCCTCTAAAATGTTGTCCAGCTCCTTTTGAATGTCTTGAAGCGACTGCCTGTCCTTTTTTCTTTTGTCTTGTTACCACTCCTTCGATACTTTTCTCAATACCACCATCTTTTCTCTAAAAGTCATAAATGGGGGGGATAAATCTCTTGCCGATAGATCCTTCCATGATTTGGATATAATCTCATTGAAATCTGGGTCCTCTAACCAAGTTCTATTAAATTTGAAGGGGTATCCCATTCTGAAGCCCTTCTCCCGGCAGCTTAGGAAAATAGGCCTATGATCAGAAGTAAAGGAATTTATCTGCATGAGGTAATAAGTGAATAGAGAATTTATCTGCATGAGGTAATAAGTGAATAGAGTGTCTCAATTTTGAAATGTTAATAAGTGAATAGAGTGTCTCAATTTTGAAATGTTTAAAAATAACAATGACATTTGTGCAGATATCCAATGACCAAGAAGTACGTTATATCATGGGGAAGTTTAAGATCAAAATGGTTGATATTGCCTTTGATACACGTACAACTGGGTGGCATATGAAGATAGAGAATTTCCATTCACACAGTGCCATATTGTTGTGCTTTCTCAGCCCCCATCTCCCTCTTGCTAGAGCTGCCTCTCTTAGTGTAAGATTTAAAGCAAGTAATTATGATGGCACATATCAGGAGTACACAACCCTCCGTTACAGAGGTGAAAGAAGTCTTCATGTATTTATCTGGACTGACGAGTCTAGTTTGTTTAAAGATTACGAAGGTTACAGAGACATCGATGTATATTGCTCCGATGACTCTGGTGCCCATTCGACAACCCGTCGGGGAAAGAATGCGTCGGAATTGGATGCAGGATGTGTAAAAATGGGATGGTTGCTGATGGTCGATAAGAACATTGACGTTTCAAAAGTTGCGAAGGAGTTTATAATTGCATTTGCATGAAACTATTTAATTAGCTGTATATACTACACTAAAAATTTTGTTGTTATATCTATTGTGCAGGGAAATAAGTTAATGTTTATGACTAGCATACCGCAAAGCAGGAAAAAGGGTAACACTGAAGTGGATTTGAGATTTTATTTGCCATCTTGAATGGTTAATCTACATTTGAGATGAGATGCTGTTTTGGAGATGTTAATGATAATAATTGAAAATGATTTTCCTTAATATGAACTTTTGGATATATTAATTACAATGATTTGATTTTTTTTGAATTGTGTTAATAGGAATTTGGAAAAAAATTTAAATAATAATAATAATAAAATATTCACATTAAAAAAACAAGATCCAATCGCATTTACTTAAGAAAGTTCACAAAACATTGAATCATTAAATAATTAAAATTTGAAATTTTGATTTAGATAGTTGAACTATAATGAAAGTTCAACCCTTCCTTCTCCCCTCTTCTCCTTGATTGGGTCCCGAGAAAACTAGCAATAAGTCTGGGTTGATTTTGATTATATATATATACACGTTTGGGTTGATTTTGTTATATATATACATTTTTTATAACAATTTTGCTTAATTACAAAATTAATTCACAATTATCAGTTATTATAAATATTTTTTTTTTTAAATAAAACAAAACTAAAATAGTATTATTAGTTAATTTAAGATTTGGTAACTGAAGTCATATTCTAAAAATTCAGATAAAAAAATCAAATCTATAATTAGTCGGGCTCCTTTCTTTTAAAATAAAACAAAACTAAAAACGAAAATAGTACTATTAGTTAACTTAAGAGATTTGGTAGCTGAAGTGATATTGTAAAAAATCAGATAAAAAAAAAATGAAATCCATAATTAGTACCACTCCTCTTTTTTAAAAGTCAGCATTATTCTAGAATTCTTAAATTTGGAATCTCAAAACTTAGCACTATTAACATTTGAAATAAATATTACATACATATAAACATAAAAGTGCTTATTACTTAGTTATCCATTACTACATATATATCTAACATATACATATGACATTACAAATTTTTTTACAAAAATAAACACACAAACACCATCTAGCAATATTCTCAAATGGATCTTTACATTCTTATAGACTAGATCCTCAATTTGTCCACTCTGCCAATGATCACCCCTTAGTGAGTCAAATCCACTATGAAGATTGCTTTCTAAATACATTTCACCTATTAGGTAGTGATATTTTCTATTGGATAAAATTCTTCATCCTCATAAAGTTCTTCCTTTTATAATCATTCCAATCAATCTTGATTCCATATCACATATTACACAAATTTTGGATCCGGTAACATGAATTCTTAGTTTTAGGGGTTCTATGTAGGTATATTGACAATTCTGTGAAACAATCCAACAATAATTGGAATGTGTCTTTCCAACCCTAAGGAGTCTTTGTGGAACTGATTGAATATAAACTTTACAACCCTTTCCTTCCATCCACCAAACCCATCAAATTGTGTTGCACCAAGCTAATGTTTTATTTGGGTGTTTTTGTCTTCCTTCTCAACCCATTGGGTGAATGTTTTCTAGTGTTTATCCCACTAGATTTCTTTGAACTTGGCCCAGTGGAAGTTGTGAAGTCTATATCCCAACTATGTTGATCCTTCCTTATCTAATCTTTGCTTCAATATTGGTTCAACAAGGGTTTTTCTAGTTTGAATTTGTCCCCTCATCCTCTTCACGATGTTAGAGCCTTGAAATGTTGGAGATGGTTCATGGTTTGCCTATGTGATCCATATCTTGGGGGATAATGTTTAGAATGATTGAATGCCAAGAGGAAGAGAAAACACATAGATCTACCATGTAACTAATCATAAGAACATTGATAAAAATGCAAGATTTGAATACATTTAAAATATATGGAGAGAGAGAGAGAGAGAGAGAGAGAGAGAAGAATGATTCCATTAAGGAGAACTATTACATGCAATGAGGCTAAATTTGGTACCTCTCTTTCTCAACCTTCAGTCTCTTCATATTGCCTTCATATAAGGTGTCTTGTTGACAAAGTCGACTTTGATAAGGTTTGACTCTATCAATTATGTATCTATCAAATTTCCTTTACATAAAAATATAACTATGACATGTACATCCAAACTTAGACTATAAGCCCCTAATATTCAGATCAATGCTTCTGCCTTAGAAAATGATAGTCTCCATCGTTCACTCATGCTTAAAAAAAGGAGGGACCAGATTATGTTCATTGGACCATCATGATTACAATTTGTTGTGAACCAATAAAGAGAAGGGTTTTGTGTCATTAACCCATAACTGTGGCTTTATGGATGACTAATAATTTTTTTTTTCTCTTCCATAAATGTGATCTGTAAACTATTCTGGAGATTCCACTAGCCAATTAATCACAATAGATCTAATAAAATTATACCTAAAAATCCAAAATCTACACTATGAGGGTTTATTTTTCTTTAGATTTTTTGGTCTATAAATGATTGTTTATTGTGCATGCATACAAATTATAATTATGCAAAAAAAAGAGAACAATGAAATAAAAAATAAAAAACACTATTTGACGCAATATAGCTTGGGAAACCCTTTCGAGAGAAAGCCAAGGTGGAAGGTGAGGTCATTTTGCTCGCTTTCGCTGAATAGAAAATGTTGAGTACAAAGGAGTAAGGCTTGTGGCCCATGGGCCACTACAATACACAAATTCTCTTTGTGTGCTCTCTTCCTATCCCTCTCGTCTGTTATGCTTGTCCATGGAATAAGATACACTCGAAAATAATGGAACCCCTTTTCCTCCTAGTGGTCTGGTTATAGCACAGTCTAATAGCCTACTAGTGGTTAGGTTTGTGATGTAGGAGCATGAGGCTTGAAGGTAAAAGGCTTCGAATTTATTCAAAAAATACAAAAAAAAAGTTTACAAGCAAAAGGAGTGGGATCCTTTCGCTGTCAATTTACAAGTTTTCTAGATAGGATTTGAGTTAAGACTTAGGGATTGAGTGATTTTGTAATAAATTCTTGCAGTTTAGATTTAGTTGAGATTCTCGAGGAGAATATCAACCAGACTAGATATTTTTTAAGATTAGGCAGATTCGATATTTTTTAAGATTAGGCAGATTCGATCCAGTGATTAAGGATCTGATTGTTAGCATGAAATGGTATTTATGTAAGTTTTGAATGATTGTAAAGGGATTTTGACTGATTTGGCTTGTTTTGGGCATATAAGATTAAGTTACAGAAAATATATCTCTGTGTATTTTTGTGTGTAATTGGTCAATCCCGGAGGTTTTGCATCCCTCTGAATGAAAATGCGATTTGCGATGTGCGATGCTTAGAGGACTTGTAAAGCACTTATCATTTCGGCTAAAACTAAGCAATTCTGCTAATTTAGCAGAATAGTCAAGTTCAGAGGTAGATGACTGATACTCCAAAGGAAATCCAAGAAGAAATTCCACCTGAACTTGCAGAAATCGTTTCTGTATTTGAACAATTGTCCATTTCACCTGCACCCAGGCCACCATTTGTGGTATCAGAGCAGCCTACTGACACTGAACAGGATCTCAGGGATCAGAAAAATAAACCCAACATGGATTTCAGAGTTGGAGGAAGAGGTGGTGGTCAAAGAAGAGGACGACCAGTTGCAAATGCTGAAGTGTTGGAAGCTATGCAACAGATGCAAGCTAGATTGGAAGCAATGGAAATGGGAAGAGATGCAGATGTTGGGGATGTCAGTGAACTTGAAGCTGAAGCTACAGAAGAAGAACCTACAGATGCAAATCCTGAAATGAGATTCCTTAAGTCAGTATTGAGATCCACATCCAAGCCTAGACTTGAAGTCTCAATCTACATAGGAAGCTTAAGCCCAGAGGAATTGATAGACTGGATAAATGACATGGAGAAATTCTTTGATTATGAAGAAACAAAAGAAGGAAAGAAGGTGAAGTTTACTGTCACAAAATTGAAAGGACATGCAACACTTTGGTGGGATGGAGTGCAGGTAGAAAGAAGAAGACTTGGCAAAGAACCAATTAAGAATTGGAACAGGATGGTGGAAAAACTGGAAAGTAAGTTTTTACCAAGTGATTATCAGTAAACATTATTTAGACAAATGCAGAATCTTAGACAGAGATCTATGATAGTAAAGGAATACACATAGGAATTCTACAAAGTGAGTATAAGAGCAAGACAAATCCAAGATATAGATGAGAAGGTTGTAATATATGTGAATGGTCTTAGAATGGACATCCAAGATGAGATAAGTGTGTTGTCTCCTAAAAAAGTAGAAGAGATTTATCAGATGGTACTGAAGGCTGAAGAAAAACTCATGAGTAAGCAGTCTGCCAGAAATAGAGGTACTTTCCGAGGAAGGGGAAGTCAAGGTGGTAGAGGAAGATCTACAACATCTAGAGATGAAGCTAGCAACAACTCAAGTCAGCGTGCACCCACAGGAGGTGATGCAAGTGGCAGAGGGAGTTTTTCCAGAGGTAGAGGAAGAGAATTTAGATGTTACAGATGTAACAAGTTGGGACACAGAGCTTATGAGTGCCCATAAAATATAGGAAAGAATTAGAGTAATGCAATTGTTGCAAAAACTAAAGAGAAAGCAACAAAGGTAATAGACGAAGAGAATGTACTAGAGGAAGAAGAATCTTTGGTAGTCAATTTTTTTTTGTTAAAACCAGCTAAGGAAATTGTTGAACCAGCACAAAGAAAAGCCTTGTTCAGGACTGTGTGTAAGGTTCAAGGGAAGTGATGTTAGATGATAATAGATAGTGGTAGTATAGATAATTTGGTCTCCACAGAAGTGGTGGAGAAGTTTAAATTGAAAACAAAGAAACATCCAACACCTTACAAGGTATCATGGCTTCAAAAGGGATATCAGTTGGTAGTGAATGAGTAATGTGAAGTGGAGTTGCAGTTGGGAAAATACAGAGACGAAATTCTGTGCGATGTGATGCCTATGGATGTGTGTCATATATTGTTGGGTAGACCTTGGTAGTATGACAGAGGAGCTATGCATGATGGAAAGAAGAACACATACATATTTAGCAAAGATGGTGTCAATCATACATTGCTACCAATAGAAGAAGAGGATACATCAAGGAAACTTGATCCAAAGACCCTTTTGCTGAGTGGAAAGGAGTAATTGCAGCAGATGAAAGAATATGAGGTAATTTTTGCGTTGGTTTGCAAACCCAAGGTAATAATTACTTCCACAAAAGTTTCTAATTTACCAATTGAAATTCAAGAGATGTTGGACAGTTATTTTGATATCATTGTAGATGATTTGCCTGATGAGTTACCACCCATTAGAAAAATTAGTCATCACATAGATTTGATTCCAGGAGAAAATTTACCTAATAAAGCAGCTTACAGGATGAATCCCATAGAGAATGAAGAGATCAGGAAACAAGTTCAGGAATTGTTAGACTAGGGACTGGTTAGAGAGAGTTTGAGTCATTGTGCAGTGCCAACAATGTTGAGCCCAAAGAAAGATGGAGGTTGGAGAATGTGCAATAATTCGAGAGCAATCAATAAGATAACAACCAGGTACATATTTCCTTTACCTAGAATCGAATATTTGATGGATTGTTTGAGTGGAGCAAGATATTTTACAAAGTTAGATTTAAAAAGTGGTTATCATCAAATCAGAATTAGAGAGGGAGATGAGTAGAAAACTGCTTTTAAGACCAATGACGGATTGTATGGATGGATGGTAATGCCTTTTGGGATATCAAATGCTCCTAGTACATTTATGAGACTTATGAATGAAGTTCTGAAGGAATTTATTGGTAAATTTGTAATAGTATATCTGGACGATATATTAGTTTACAACAGGTCTAAGGAGGAACATGTGAGACATCTGAATTATGTCTTATGGAGACTACATCAAGAAAAGTTATTGTTAAATTTAAAGAAATGTTCATTCATGAAGGAGGAGTTGGTGTATTTAGGCTTTGTTGTTTCTATTGAGGGCTTGAAGATGGATCCAGAGAAGATCAAGGCTATCATGGAGTGGCCTTCACCAAAAAGTGTCTTTGAGGTAAGAAGTTTTCACGGTCTTGCTTGTTTTTACAGGAAATTCATAAAGAATTTTAGTAAGAATAATGCTTCAATTATTGACACAATAAAGAAGGGTAGACAACCATTGAAATGGACTGCTGAAGCAGAAAAGAACTTCCCACTGTTGAAGAGAAAGATTGCTGAGAAACCTATTTTGATTTTGCCTTATTTTAATAAACCTTTTCAAGTGAAGTGTGATGCTAGTGGAGAAGCCATTGGAGCTGTTTTGAGTCAGGAAGACATGCATGTAGCTTATTTTAGTGAAAAGCTAAATGAGACAAAGAAGAAATATTCTTCTTATGACAAGGAGTTTTACGCAGTGGTGTAGTCTTTGAAGAAGTGGAGACATTACTTGATTTCCAAGGAGTTCATACTGTATTCAGATAACCATGCATTACAGTACATTATGCAACAGCCAAAGATTAACCAAAAGCATGCAAAATGGGTAGAATACCTACAAAATTTTAATTTTGTGTTAAAACATATAACTGGTCAATCAAACAAAGTAGCAGATTCCTTAAGTAGAAAAAGCATTTTTGTTCAAGAAAGTCAAATTCAAGTGTTGGGTTTTGATTTTTTTAAATAGTTGTATGAGAAAGATCTAGATTTTAAAGAGGCATCTGAAGCTTGTAGAAATCTTTTTTTGTTAAATAGAAGCAAGTGGTTGGATTATTTCCCGTGAGAGGGACTATTGTTTAAAAGAAATCAACTCTACATACCAAGTTGTTCTATGAGGGAGAATTTGATCAAGGAGAAACATAGTGGAGGACTTGGAGGGCATATTGGTGCAGGCAAGACTTATGAGCAGTTGAATCAATTTTATTTTTAGCCAAATATGAGGTATGAAGCGGAAAAGTATGTGAAAAATTGTAAAGTTTGTTAGTATGCAAAGGGAAGGAGTCAAAACATAGGTTTGTATGTTCCATTACCTATTCCAGATATGCCTTGGGATATGGTAAGTATGGACTTTGTTTTGGGTTTACCAAAAACTCAAAGAGGAAATGATTCAATTTATGTAGTACTTGACAGGTTTTAAAAAATGACACATTTTATTCCATGTTATAAAACCAGTGATGCTACTCACATTTCTAATATGTTTTTAAGGAGATTGTAAGATTACATGGGTTACCTAAGAGCATTGTTTCAGATAGAGACACCAGATTTGTTGGACATTTCTGGAGGACATTGTGGAAGAAGCTTGGAACTAAACTAAGTTTCAGTTCTGCTTATCATCCTCAGACTGATGAATAGACTGAAGTTTTAAATTGAAGCTTAGGGAATCTTTTGAGAAGTCTTGCAGGTGGACATCCAAAATAGTGGGATCAAGTATTGGCACAGGCAAAATATGCATATAATGATTCTCCTAACAGGAGTACAGGGCATATCCCATTCCATATAATCTATGGAATGCACCCAAGAGGAGTGTCTGAATTGAGATACTTGGGAAAAGCTGAAAGGAGAAATGTTAAAGGAGAATATTTTGCTACAAAAGTTCAAGCAATACATGAACAAGTAAAACAACAACTACATGACAACAACATAAAATACAAGAGCATAGCAGATTTGAAGAAAAGAGAAGTTAACTTTTGCATACAAAGTCTAATTGAGGCGATTCTTTCATCGTTGGAAAGGTGTTTGTGTGTACAATGGTAGGGATTTAATATCTAAGAAATATTTTATAATGTTATTAATAGTGGTTGAAAATCAAAGGATAAGGTTAATCTTAAAAGTAGTTATGCCCTTTCTTCTTTTCTAATTAAATTGATTCATTAAAAGTAATGCCATAGAAATATGTGCCATATGAACATGAGTTATGGTTTTTTGGGCATATGATATCAGAAAGCCATGGTATTGCAACAAATCAACCATATTCATCCTCTCTCTCAACTGAATAATATTCATAGGCACGTAGGGCCATTGCAACAATATTTCTCATCATCATGCCACTCATATGGAATTGAACTTGGGTGAAGGAGACAATAACCATTTCCCAAATTATCAAAGATAACCCCAATTAAGTTCTGTTTATTTTTTATATAATGTACATAGTATTGATGATATATCAGTCTTCCATAGGGACATGTCCCCTAGGGTTGGGTGCATGCACCCCACGCACATGGGACAGGGGGACGTCTGCGGAAACATTCCCCCACACACCCTTTTTGGGGAGTCGCGGGGAGACGCAGGGAGGTGTGTTTCCCTAGTGTGGGGGATGTGACTCCCCAAAAGGGGTGATTTTAGGCATCCCTTTTGAGGGGATGTTCTCACCTCAAATTTATCTAATAACACTTAATAAGATTAAAAAAATAAAAAATGCACGTATTACTTTTTTTTAAATAAAAAATAAAAATAAAAATAAAAACTAAAACACTTTCCTAGGTTTAACTTTACCTCATTCACTTCCCCTCCGCCCTCGACCTCTCACTTCTCTTGCCACTGTCGACCTCCACTGCCTCAGTGTCTAGTGTCCAATGTTAATTTCCATCTCAAACTCCAACATTTCGATGGGTCTTGACCTCCAGCATCCAACGCATTTTCATGAGTCTGCGTGAACTTTGTTTGCAATAGTCAACATTGCCATGACCCATTGATTGTTACACTTTTAAAGAATCGTGGCCCGTCGAGTGTAGTGTGGCCCATCATTGTTTCAAACATTTAGCTAAAAATTCAAAAATTTTCTAATACGTGCGACATCGAGTGTGGTGCATCAACTCTGGGTTTCAAGTATACTTGGTCGTAGCTCCCATACTTCAATGCTCACCAGCTTTGCTCATTCAAGATATGTGCATCTAGGTTGTCAGTGCTCAAGCTCGACTCTCACCTCCTCTTTGTGTTTGTCCAATAAGTTGCTACATACAATTTTTAAAATTTTCATGTTCTCAATGTGTCATATGGGTGTTACACTATCACTTTCATAAATGAGAAAAATCTCCAATGCCATAGTTTTCATAGTTTTGGTTTACAATATTAGATTATCAGGGGTAACAAATTGTAAACCAACTATGGAAACTACTTAGATTGACATTAGTTTTCAAATGTGAATTTTTCATTTCAGATTATTAGAACCTTTTATAATTCAAATTTATCATTTCATATTCTCAAAACCATTAAAATTTTAAATATTAAAACCCTTCCTCTAGGTCACTAAAAATAAAATAAAAAATTGCAAATAAATTAAAACCCAACAAGTTGAAAGTGAAAAATGATTGATTACAATAGCAACCACAGTGTCACTGATAATGATAGTGAATATTATCCTCAAACATAAAGTCCACTTGGAACTGCAATCCCATCAACAACAAATGAAACCCATGGAAGTAGTGCAGCTAGTGCTACTCTCAGTCCAACCCCATCAAAGACATTGACACAGTATGCAAAGGCGACATTTAATCTAAAAAAACCTCTTTTGTTATATGCTACCAAATTGGTTGGCCCCTCAACCCACTCAAAACCAGGAAACAAAAGAGGTGGGACATGTCATTGGACATGCAATTTTTGTGGCCATTCTTTGGTTGGGATTTATAATCATGTTAGGATGGATATTTTGGGTGTAGGTAGCAAAGGGGTTAACATAAGTACAAAATTAACCATGCTACAAAAATAAGAGATATTGAGGATGAAAATGGTAGTAGATGCAAAGGGAGCCTTCTCAAGCCAAAATTTCATTCCCAAGCTCATCAAAATATTGATGAAGCCATGAGCTCCATATGAAAATCAAAAGAAGAGAAAAATATGCCTCCAATATCTCTTGTTGGTACTTCTTCATCCAAGCCTAAGGGTTCCCATTCTTATGCAGAGGGACCAACTCTTGCAGAGATTCATGTTAAGCTGAAGCAGGATGATACATATGATGCCATTGGTAAATTTATTTTTTCCAATGGCATTCCTTTCCATGTTAGTCGTTCTCCTTACTACAAGGAGATGGTCAAGGCAATTACAGAAGCATGACCCTCATATGTGCCCCTGGGTGAACATAAGTTGAGGACAATGATATTAAAAAGGAAAGTGGCCAATATTAATGTGCAAAAGGAAAGTATGAGGTAGACATGGGCGAGGGAAGTTGTTTTATTGTTACGGAGGGTTGGATAGACATTGCCAAACATCCACTTATCAACATCATAGATACTTGCCAAGAGGGGCCTTTCTTTCTTAAAGCTATTGATTGTTCTAGAAATCACAAAGATGCAAATTTCCAATTTGAGCTTCTTCAAGATGCTAAAGAGGAGGTTGGCTCTACAAATGTTGTACAGGTTATGATAGATGCAACATTAGTGTGTAGATCAACAAGATTAGTGATTCAGAGTAAATGAAGACATATTTTTTGGAACCCTTGTTGTGTGCATGTACTCAACAATGCATTGAGAGACTGTAGGTGTTAACCCTAAACAGAAATCACCTGCAAACGAATTATTAAAATAGAAAATATACAATGGCGAGAACATAAAACAAATATACATAGAGATTTTCCCTTGGATCCTAAAATCGGAACTACCAAATTGATTTTTCATTATATTCCTTTCAATGTAACAATACATATATATACATGTCGAAGCATTCATAAACCCCAATCCATTAATCCTAGATTAGAACATAACCATAGTTCCCTTGACTGGATCTGTTAGTGTCAGTCTTTCCAGCCTTCCTACAGTGATCAAATATGCTCTTACAAAGTGATTTTGAAGTGTCAAGGTCAAATTTTGTCATTTCAGTGAGTCTTCAAGCAAAATTTGGTCACTAGGCATTAGGTCTAGGGTTTGTTCTCACTCTTTTCAAAGTTGCCCAAATGCCAATCTATGTCACTATTCGACTGAGTCTATCATCATTCATAGGGTGTCATTATCATGTCAGTGTCTAATGAGTCATTTTACACCTTGTTCATGCTTCAGGTAAGGTCATTTCCCTCTCCTAGGGTTTTCAAGGCAATTTCTCTTGGACGGTCAAATCATCGGCAAAACTTGTTTCCTGATGTTCATACACCTTCCCCTATCCTTAAAATACCTTACCAAATGCTTCCCATTACTGATATTCCCCAAATTCCTCATTTTCGCACAAACCCTAGTTTCTAGCTACAACCTGGCAATTTTCTAGGTTGGGCCTGTGTTTTGCCCTTTTGGACCCCTTCCCCTCACTCAATCTTTGAGATTCCAATTTCCCTTGCTTCCTAACATCCCTCCCTACTTCCAAAAATTTCCCCAAGAATTTAGAAGCCCCTTATCCCCTTCATTTCACTTCATTTCGACAAAATTCCTTGTTCCACACATCGGGATAGGTTTCACTCAAATGATGTTTCAGAGCAATCAAAGATGAATTTTGAAAAATGGAGAGAGGTTTTTGTCCACAATATGCCAAGGAAGAAAAACCTCCTTCACGTTTTACACAGGTGTCATGGTTTTAGAGACATGTCAAAATTACAATCGCCAGATCCAAGGAGGTTGGCCGAGGCACTAAAATGGAGAAAGAGGCCCGATCCCCTCCATATCTTGGTCGAAGCTTCACTCAAGGACCAAGGCACTAAATAGCCTAACCACAGCACAAATCCCAAGAAATTTTGAGCATTTTGGGTAAATTTTGGTTTTTTTTAGGCAATTTACAGGTTTTCTCCATTAACGGGTCTCACCCCCTGTAAGACCCTTCATCCCGGCAACTCCATTTTGCGAAAACTCAGCATTTCTATATTTTTCGTGCAAATTTACACATGCTCATCAAAAGACTATAGATTTGGCAAAGTTTTGGGCCTCCAGAAAGTCAAAAAACAAGCAAAAAATGACTTTCTGTCACTTTTTTGAGACACAGAAAGCAGTCTTGGGATATTGCAATTTTGGAGGGGAAAATGACCAGCAAATTCAGAAATTCCAGCTGGGTTGGAAAGTAGACTCACAGGCCTTTCCAAAAAGCCTACTCTTGCTTCATTTGGACACCTGGAAGTGCCCCAAAAGTGGTCCCAAAGGAACACGACCCATCAGGCAGAGGCGCGCGACCCGTGAGACAAATTTCTCCAAATTTCACTGTACAGCTCATAAAAACGCAGTTTGACCTTGTTTGACTTTTTGGGGTGGATTATTATCGTATGTGATGTAATTAATGTACTTTTATGACACTTTTACTCTTACATACCTCTTCTAGAAGATTCATTCATAAAAAGGTGAAAATTAAATGAATGAATTGGTTTCCTATCTTATAGTGGCAAGTTGTTTTGACTGCCTAGTTTGTAGTGCTAAGTTTAGAAGTGGTTGAAACAGCTCCTAGGATAGTGGGCTCGACCCATGGAGGCAGGGAAAGAGGTTATATGATCTATATTATGTACTTTCTTGCTCATTTTCGTGGTTGGACTCTTGAGGGAGAAGCTATCATTGTATTATTTCACTGTATCTCTGCAATTTTTGGCCAAGGAAGACCATGGTTTTGCAGTCCTTTTTGGGATTCTTGTGGTTGCATGTATTGATGGTGTGTTTCTCTATGTACCTGTAAGTGTGTTATGTGAATCATTTCCTTTCTTTTCCTTCTGTACATTAAGAAAATGAAGTGTTAAAGTAAGAATTCATGACTGTCATGCTCTGCTTTTAAGTTTGTTTAATTTCAATGTTTTCTACTGTTTAAGGAGAATTCAATGTTATTTTTTGCTCTCCTTAACTCCTCACCTGTCATTCCTAATCATCCACCTTAATCAAAGGCATCAATACTGTCTCCTACCTCGCCCCAAAGACCCCCTGCAGAAACTGTGTCCAATCCCTGCACCCAAAATTGCCATCCCCTCAATTTTCCACCAAAAACCCTAAAAACCCCAAATCAACCCTTTTGATCAGTTTACTAGCCTAAAATCAGTGTTACCCTATTGGTCATCTCATCCATTGAAGATTTTACCGAGATTGACCGGAGAGAGCCTTCTCCTGCCCCGTAGGGCTAGCTATGAGGCTAAATGGTTTGATGTTGCCTTGAGGTTTGCCTTTTTCAACCTGAGGTGAAATTTCAAGCGCTAACAGATACGTCGAAGGAAAATACATACTGTTCGAAGTGAACCTTGGTGTAAACACAACACTTGCGAGCTAACTAGTGTCACCTTCTCCAGTTGATTGTTTATGGGTTAACCCTTGTCATCTCAGTCAAGTAGAGTAAGGTAAGGTTGAAAACATTAACAAGCATGTCAGAGATACAATAAACTACTTCTCTACTGGAACAACCTCTTTTGCTCTCAATAAGTCGGAATCCTTCTTCTGCCTCTGAAATGAATAAGTGTTATGCAGAGTGGAAAATAAAAATAAAAAATGAAAAGTGAAAAATTCAAAATGAAAAAATGAGTAAGGCAAAAGAAGAGAAAGGCTTCATGTGCAGGGAGGTGATGCTTGTGTTCCTATGTGACTCCGTAGACACTTTCTCAACACTTGAAATGAAGCGGAGCCATGCTTGTGTTCCTATGTGACTCCACCGGCATATTGTCTAGGCCTGCTAGCAGTGGAACAACACAAGTGATGAAACTAAGACTCTGACGACTATACTGCTTGTGCACCTATATACCCCTCGACCCCAATCGAAATAAATATGTTGCCTTGGATTGGAATATGTGTCAATCGACCAAGGGTTTGGCAGATGCTACATCTTACAATCAAGTTAGTGTGAAACCAAGATGAGTTGAAAACTGAACAATACTTCCAGAGGTGTTAGAATTGCTTTTCACGAACAAGGTCCATTTAGAGAGCTGGAGTTCTATTAGTGTGTCACCAAGTGTTGTTGCAGCTACAACCACCCTCCAAAATTTTTCCTTAGCCTCGTTTTGGAGCCTCCCTTCCAACCTTCAAAGCAGCTTGCAGCTTGCCTTGCTTCGTCAAGTTCACAAGCTTCAATGTCTTTCTTGCACAAAGACAACCTGTCGGTCACAGCTTGATCCATTCCCCTCACATGTTGTTCATCCAGACTTGGTCTAGCTGTAGGCTAAGCATCTTCCCCTTGAAAATTGCACATTTTTGGAGGGCAACCAACCTTCCCTCCAGAAATTGCGCAATCCTCTCTAGCAGCCTGTTGGGCTCCAAGATTGCACAAACCTGCTTGCTAACACTCCTAGCAAAATTTGTGCAAATTTCCCCAGCAAGGCTCCTCAGCCCAAAATTTGCACAAATCTTGGCAGCAATCAGCTGCTGTCCCCATTAATTACGCAAATCTCCTGAGTAACTAGCCCAACTCCCAGCCAGAAATGCACATTTTTCTCCAGCAGTCGAGCAGTCTCTTGCATGTGGAACTGAGTTGACTAGTTCCCTCTGGGACCAAGAAAAACAAACTTACATGGTTGCTTCTCCCAAGGCAGCATGTAAAGACATCCCTTGTCTCAGGGATCTATGTTTAGCAGTTGGAGGTTACATGCAACGAGAAATTCAGAAACCTCTGACCAACTGTCGCTTCCCCTAGATTTGTGACATGCGCGTCACAACCTCGATGTTATCATATTCATCAGTCGGATGCTGCAGAGCTCATTCCTCACATAAACCTTGCAGATTTGACATCCCACATCACATCGAGGAGTAGTTGTCACATTCCACTCAGCTGTTTTGGGATAAGCCCGCTTCCCATGCCTTGTGCTACATTTCTGTTGCTTTTTGTGTTTTCACTTGTGTGAGTATTGTTTGCTTGATTTTTTTGAATGCTTGTTGTCGTTTATATGTATTCTAGCTTGTACTAGCTCTGTTTCAGTTTTCATTGCTATCTCACTGTTGTCGCATGCATGAAACTATTGCATAGACAATCACGCAACCAACGAACTGCCTCACCCACATGCATGTTGATTTGTTTGTTGAATCTTCCATTCATGTTTTGCATGCTTTGTCAATCACTTCTGCTATCACTTAGTATCACCATGCATTTACTGTCTTAGTTTCTTTCAGTTTCCCGTCGGCGAGTCAGGCGAACCTTGGCCCAGAATCTGCCTTCAACAAGGCTACATTGTGCAATATGGGGAAGGAAGGCTCACTTTCCTCTCCAGATTTGCATATTCTTGCCTAGCACTGGCCTCTAGGATTGTTTTGCGCATTTCTGGAGGACAGTGGTAGCTTGGCCCAAGAAATTGTGCAAATCTGTCCCTGGGCCAGCAGTCCTTCCCAGTCAGAATTGCGCATTTCGCAATCCCAGCAGTCAGCAGCCATACTAGACTACGCATTGCATAGCTAGCAGCCAGTCAGTCTCCCAACAACCCAGACTCTGCCTTGTGCAGTCTTGGTAGTCGATCTCTCGACCTCTTGGACGGAATTGCGCAACTTTCATGATCGTTCACACATGTATGTTACAAGTTAGTTCTCATGTTCATTTTGGTTTTCAATTAACAGATTACTTGCCATGAGTGTTGCCATGTCTCCAAGTATCGTAGGTGTTCATCTGCCTCTCAACAATACAAGTACAATGGTTTCCAAGAGAGTAAAGACGAATACATCGTTCAGAGCACACTTGGGGATGCAGTCGATCAAGTGTCTATGGACTTGCCTACCCATGAAGACATCAAGTTGTTCGTGGACAATGACATCATTATATGACAACAATAGCATCACAATGAGAAGCATCATGATTAACAACTGAAGACAGCATACCAAATGCAATGAATACAAGAGGAGAGTTGTTGACAACACAGAGGTGGAACAAGGTTGCAAGATCAAGCAGATCCATTGATGATGAAAGCAACTTTGGAGACTTCGACTATGAGGTGACAATGTGACATGAAGATCATGCAAAGACAAAGAATGGACCAAAGAAGGAGTTTCATGTGCTGAAGCAGCAACTCAAGGAAGAACATGATGTTGCATAGATAGACGAATGAGTTAAAGCAGGATCAGGAACAACATTGGGCACATCGTACACTCACGGATGAAATTGTGCCTATACAAGTTAAAGATCCATCCGAGCAGCTAACACGGAGCAGACATGGTAAGCAGTGTTGGTGATCACATGCAAGGGATTTAGCAACATGCATGTCATTGTGCAGACGCATGCAATCCAACCCATTCAACACACTCACTAAGGCAAAGACAAGAGGCAAGTCCAACTCGAGTTGAGCATGTACTTCGAAAAGTTGATGCGCATGACCACTAACACACACTTGAAAATCAACACAGATACTATGCATCAGTGTGTTGTCGGTTTAGCCACACCCAAGAAGACCATGCGCATGTTAGCAGACGAGTTGGATGAAGGGGCCGAACCAATGCATCGGTTGCAACAAA
Source organism: Pinus taeda (assembly GCA_000404065.3). NCBI lineage: Eukaryota > Viridiplantae > Streptophyta > Pinopsida > Pinales > Pinaceae > Pinus > Pinus taeda. The sequence continues at coordinate 416,970 of APFE030437483.1, read as the reverse complement.
GGAAAGAGTTTGCTTTAGCAAGATGTCACCATGAGGTGCATGCACACCATCGCGGACAGCCAAGCTTGGCTTCAACTCACCACCTTCACCATTACAAGCATGTCAAAGAGTTGGTCTCATCACAGTGGACCAAGTGCCAGTGATGTCTTGCAAGGCTTGCTCAAGTTATGTTGTCTCACATGAGTACATGTGCATTGTAATGTTGATTCATGACAAGTGTCAATGGTTGGGTGTAAAAGTCATAGAGTAGGTGAAAAGTCATAAGGGTAGTTGAACTGTCACAAAGGGGAATGTCAAGGGTCACCCCACCCTTTGCTATAAATAGTCCTTCATAACTCATTGTATAGGCTTTTGGTCAGCCAAGCTTCTACTAACTATCTTGAAGAAGGCTTGGACAGTATTGTAACGCACCTTGGCTTCTCCACTGCACGGAGCTAGTACATCTCTTTGGAGGAGCAAGCGGATGTGACTGTAACATTCCACTGTTGGGGCTAGAAGGTTTACATGGATGTATTATATGATTGTGTCTTACACTTCTTTATATAATAAGAGCCAACACATTTTCATGCATATGTTGTTATTGTAGTTGGACTGCTCCGGTTTCCTTATTGATTTATGTTGTTTAACTTATGTACTTGTGTATGAATTGATTTGTATGCAATTATATGAATCTTGTTGTTAATATGTTGCATATGTTATTAATGTTGTCATCGTCTATGTTGACTGCTCTGCCAGACATCAAACAAACCTTTCACTTGAACCTTGCTTTAACAACCATCACACTCGTCTCGGATTGATCAGTGAGTTGTATGTGTTATCTTACCTTGTATGATGTGATTACCGCATCTAAGAGGACTGCTCCAATGGAAGTTGTGCATGTCCTTTGTGTTGTGTGTTCCTAGCCGAGTTGGGACTGATCCCTTTCACCTAGAACTCACCTTCACCTCCTTCCCCCTTCGAAGTGTTGGAACCTCTCATACACCTTTCTTGACTCGCTACATCAGTCACACCCTTGCTGCTGACAGAGTTGTCCTACTTGCCTCTATGCGACATCGCAGTCAAGGAATTACGTTACGACCCACTGTTGGTACTTCTATACCAAACAGTCTGAGGTCTAATTGGGACTTCTTACCGGGGAGATCCCCTTGACATGTTGACGGGTCCAACAGCGTCAACAGGTGGCAGGGTTGTGCTAGGGTAACAGATTGATTCTAGCAACATGTTGGAGCATCCTTTAGGTTGGAGATAATAAAACTATGGTGCTGGAGCATCCTTTTGGTTGGAGATGATAAAACCAGGGGGTTGGAGCCTCCTTCTAGTTTTTGCTAGAGAATCTTGGAAGTTGGAGCTTCCTATTGATGTAATCTTTAAGAAATATATTAAAAAGTGTTTGGTGGCTTTTCTCTCTGAAGGGTTTCCACCTAAAAATCTCTTTTGTATTGTTTATGATGTTATGCATTGTTGAATTGTGTTGTTATTCTTTAATGTTTAATTTATATGATTGAAAATTGTTAAAAAATTTCCAATATTGATTCACCCCCCTCCCCCTCTCTGTATTGGTGAATATTCCAACGATTGTATGGAGAATCATCCAAGCTAGAGGCCTCTAGTCTCAAGTATTGTATCAAAAATATATAAGACCTAAACCTATCTTCAAATGGATTAATCCTCCCCCCCACAAAATCCTCCTTGGAGCGTGCCCATCTTTTGGAAAGGAATCACAAAGGCTTTTCACTTCATTGGAAACCAATTATGTTGGATGATAAGAAGTGGTTCAAGTGTTCTTTTGGGGAAAAATCCCTAAATTGGGAGTCAACATAGGTTTTTTCTTCTATCTCCCCTTATTGACCATTTATCTACAACATGGTATTATACTCTAGATCAAGTCTCTATCTCTCACCTTTCTTTGGGGATTCAATCTTAGATGTCTTCTAATGATTTACAGCTGGAAGGGGAAGAAGCCAAAGCCTATGATGAGTATATCCAAGTTCATCAATTTACAAATGTATCTCTTTCTAACTTAGAAGATCAACTTGTTTGGACTCCTAGTTTGAATGGTAAATATGCCCCAAAATATGACTACCTCATTAAACTTCTTGAACCTAAAATCCTGCCATGGTGGGGCAAAAAGCTTTGGAAACTTCCTAGTCCCCTAAAGGCAAAATCATTGGTGGCTTATGTCGAGAAATAAAGTAACCACATGGGAAAATATTCAAAAAAGAACTTTTAGGGTCCAAGTATATGTCCCATATGTCGGACGAAATATGAAACAATGTTTCTTTTTTCATTTCATCCTTGTCTATTGAGGTGGTTTGGATGGATAACAAAAGGCTTGTCAATTTATCATGCACATAAGGAGGAGAGGATATCAATCAGAGTTTTTAATTATGGATATCTTTCCAAACGTCTGATTATTATAAAGGGGTTCCATTGAGTGTCTACTGGGGGATATGGTTGAAAAAGAATGCAACAATTTTCGAAAATGGAACTCCCAACAACACATGAGTTTCCTCCATCATCCTGAACATAACTACTTCCTTTTCACATTCTTCTTTGATGAGATCCCCTCCTTCACCACCCCCAATGGTCATTAAAATGGATCTTTTGTGCACTATTTTCAACGGTGTAGCACAAGAATCTCCATCTATTAGAGGGGATAGGGGCATCCTTCATATCTCTAATACATCTCTCTCTTTTTTCAGCAAATATTGGTTCTTCCTCAAATAAATATTTTAAACTCTTTGGTTTCTACATTATCCTTTCTTTGGTGACTTCTCGAGATATAAACTCTTTTCACATATATAGGAACTCAAAGGTGGTAATTAAACTTTTCTTCCACTCTTTCAGAGTATAAAACAAAAATTCTCCACTCCCTCACTTTTACTTTTGATCACGTCTATACACAAAGGAACGAAGAGGTAGACAAGCTCTCAAAGATTGGATTGGATATTTGAAAGTAAAGAAAGCCAACAAATGTAATTTATTTTTGACCCTTGGGTCTCAATAGTTTTCTACTACAAGTTTTTAAACTCCATATCTCTTAAAACGAACTCAAAATTATTTTTCAAACAACAAATTATAACATTCATTATTTTTATGGTCTGTGAAGAGATAGTTTCTTTGTTGCCTCATTTTGTGGAATCATTTTTTTTTTTGAAAATCAACTTAATATTTTGTTGATTTATCAAGTATGGTAGATTTGTAGGCGTAAATGTTTAAAATTTAACATAAACATTTAACATTTATATGCTTGCTAAAAAAAGTGTAATAGAAAGAAGAAATTAAAAGTAATGGGGGGAGAGATAGAGGGAGATAAGAGAGAGGAAGGAAGACAAAGATGAGGGGGGGAGAGAGAGAGGGAGATAGGAAGACAAAGAGGAGGGGGGGAGAGAGGGAGGAAAGAACAAAGACATAGAGAGACAGAGGCAAAGAAAGAGAGGAAGTGACAAGGGAGAGATGGGGAGAGAGTGAGGGAGAGAGGAGGGAAGAGAGAGATAAGGAGAGAAGGGGAAGAGAGAGAGAGAGAGAGAAGGAGACACGGAGATAGAGGGGACAGAGAGAAGGAGAGAGGGAGAGAGATAGTGACAGAGTTAGAGGGAAGAGAGAGAGAGTGATGGGGGGGGATTAAAATAGAGGGAGGGGGGAGAGAATGACAGAGAGAGGAAGGAAGAGAGAGATGACTCAATAGAGAGAAGGAGAAAAAGAGAGAGAGAGGGGGAGAGATAGATGGAGTTACAGGGGAGAGAGGGAGGGAAGAAGAAAGACATAAAGGGAGAAAGGTGGAGAGAGAGGGAGTGATAAAGAAGAGATGGAGAGAGAGTGAGGGAGAGAGGAGAGCAGGAAGGAAGAGGGTGAGAAGAGTGAGAGGGAGAGAAGGGAAAGTGAGAGAGAGATGAAGGGAGAGGAAGAGAGAGATAAATATGGAGAGAAAGAGAGAGAGAGAGAGAGTATGTTTGGGGGGTGAGATAGAGAGAGGGGATAAGAAAGAGACACATAGATATTATATAGTATTATGTAACCATCCTAGATCCATCTTCCCAGATCTAGCAAGCATCAAGAGTGACCAAATCTCTCGAGGTGCTAACCTTTCCTCAAATTTTGCACTCAAAAAAGAGGTTTTTACCTTGAGAGGTTTGTTCCCTCCCAACATGTGATAGATCCGGGGTTAAGATGGATCTAAGTTAGTTGTAGGAAGGTTAACAGTGGGACTAAGAGCTAATGGAAATGTAATTTTTGTTTATAAACATAAATAGAATTTACAATTTTTTTCTTTAAAGAAAAAAGTATGAGAGAGATGTATAATTCCTCTTATACTTAATATGAAATTGACACACATAAACAAGAAGAAGAAAAAAAACAAAAAAGAAATAAAAGCAAATCTATTTTAACTATAAATCTTGTTATACAAGGAGATGGATCAATTTTCCTTAAATGAAAATTGAGAGGAAACTTTCAAAAAATACAAAAATTAAAATTTGCATTTCAAAAGATTTTAAATCTCTTTTCATTAATAATATATAAAAGTTGAAAATAAACTTAAACTTATTACTATAAATTTCATGAAATAATGAATATAACCCAAATTTATCTTTATTTAATTAAAAGCTAGCTTATAAATTAACACCCTAAGAGTTAGAGGTAAGCACCTTGCCAAATTACAAACCACTTTCAACGATTTCTTTATTATTTAAAAATACATGGACAATAACCAATAATCATTATCTTAACATTGATTCATTGACCATAGTTGTATTTGTAATATAAACTATAAGATTCAAAGTTAAAATTTCCATTTAATTAATAATAAACATATACCTAAAATAATTGCCCATATGATAAGGTTTGATTATGAACATGCGTTTGTGACGGCAGTTTGTGACTGCTTCTCCCAGCTTATTGCATGTGTGCAATTCTGGTATGTCTATGGCGAGTCTTCACGCTGCGGTAGCTAGGGTTGTTAAGCCCATCACTTCACAAAAGTAAACTGCCAAGGGTGTCAATATGCCGAACTTTTGACTCAGACAACTCTTCGTTCTTCATTTAAATTGATTTCGAATAATATGATTTAAATGTTGGATCGCCAAAACCTTAAAATTGAGACTTTCGGCAGATCCATAGATTGTCCATGTGGTATGTAGCCTCCTTGTTAGTTGTAGTCGTTGGAGTTGATAGTTGGATTGCTGGATTGGCAAGGCGGTGACAGCCCACCAACTTTGGGACGTGTATCCCTCATATTATTCTCTTATTTCTTTATGAAGGGGCCACCCATTGGATGGGAACTTTCCAAAACTGAAAATAGTTCTAAACTAGGCATTTGAATAAGATTTTAACGCCCTTCCAGCAACTTTCATTTTCGTGTTACAGAGATTATCAAATAAAGTGTCGGTTTGCGTGTGGAGTTGAGATTGAGTGCCGTTGTGAATGCCTCTGTGTATTTTGTTTGTGTGAATGAAATGGACTCTGAAGTAGAGTTGTCAAGAAATTGTTCAACATTGGGCAAGAGAAAGTAGTCTATATATGCAGGTCTTCTTGCCCTAAAGTGATATATATTTTATATTTGTCCATTGCATTGTAATGTGCAGAGTCCTTGAGACCCAATACCTTCTGGTTTTCTTGACTATTGGTATAATGGAGGCAGGCGCTTATACGAACTTGTGGAAAACATATTTTCCAGCTACCACGGAATGCATTCACAGAACAGGCTCTAAATTTCATGGGAATACAATATCATTTGGATCTTCAAAGCATCCACATTTGAGAAGTTGTGTATCAAAATCTCTATGTGGAAGAAGCAAGACCCTGAAAGCGATTGTCAATATTCAAGAAGCGCCTGCTATTATCAATGGCTCTAAACTGCAGGAGAAAGATGTAACTCACATGGCCAAGACTAATAGTGTTGCCGGATTGACAGATGTATTCAAATTGGGCAGGCTTGTGCAAGGGAATTTAGTTTATAGGCAGAATTTTGTTATCAGATCCTACGAGGTTGGCGCGGACATGCATGGATCGATTGAAACTATTATGAATCATCTTCAGGTGAGTACATATATTCAATATTGGTAATGATCATATTTATATGTAAGCAAATTGGGTTGGGTTTAAACATAGGATGGTTGCAGGTCTCATAAGATTATTTCAACAATCCAAACTAACATAGTATCAAGGCTTTGATACTATATAAAGATTTGACATTACTGGGAACCATGCCTTTATATCAAACAAATCTTGAACGTTAATCTCGGTAACATTTCTTTTGAATGTTAGTGTAGGTAATCTTCCTTTTTTATTATGTCCATAGATTTGTTTGTACAGGAAAGAGAGTCCGATATTAGAGGTTTTAATTGCAAATATTAGGTGTAAATTTAAGATTTTATTAAAAATATAATATATTTTATCATAAAAGGATTGTAATTAAATTTATTAAATTAGTGGTATTTTATAAATAATTAAATTTATTATGTTATTTGCATTTTATAAATATAGATTTCTGGCTTATTTGGGTAGACCCATTGCTGTTTCATTAGGCACTCAGTAGTGTGAAGGTCATTAGTTAGAAATTATGTGAGCTTAGGCCTGGTGTTATCAAGGCCCACTGTTGTTTCATTAGGCACTCAATGGTGTGAAGGTCACTAGTTAGAAACTATATGGGCCTACGCCTGGTGCTATCAAGGCCTACTGTTGTTTCATTAGGCACTCAATGGTGTGAAGGTCACTAGTTAGAAACTATATGGGCCTAGGCTTGGTGCTATCCTGACCCCAACCCAGTGTTGTTCCATTAGGCACTCAGTGGTGTGAAGGTGGCTAGTTAGACACTTTGTGAGCCTAGGCCTATTCCATTAGGCACTCAGTGGTGTGAAGGTCACTAGTTAGAAAGTCAGTGGGCCTAGGCCTGTTGTTATGGTGGCCCACTATTGTTCCATTAGACACTCGATGGTGTGAAAGTCACTAGTTAAACTCTCTAAGTCGAGACTATTCAACCCACAAATTAATAATGTCATTAATTTCAAAACTCACATAACCTAGCAAGTAAAAATAAAAGTTTATAATTAATTGTGCTATTAATTTTCTTTTTAGCCACATAAAACCTTATAATTTTAATTATACACAAAACCTTATAATTTTAATTATGCACAACCCTACTGTTACTATTTTCTTTCTTACTTGCATCTGTCTCATAAGTCTCGCCTCATTCATCAGCCATGACTGGATTAGCTATATGTTTGTAACAAATCATGATCGGTTTTACAATATCGTTATCATTCTCACGTAGGAAACTGCGCCGAACCATCTGTCTCATCAGCCTCTCCACATTCATCAGCCATGACTGGATTAGCTATAGGTTTGTAACAAAATCATGATTGGTTTTACAATATCGTTATTATTCTCATGTAGGAAACTGCCCTGAACCATGTTTGTGCTGCTGGAATTAATGGAGATGGATTCGGTTCCACACATCAGATGACTCGTCTCAATCTCATTTGGGTGGTTACCCGCATGCAAGTTCATGTTGAGCAGTATCCTTCCTGGTATCGACCTCCAATCCTCTGCCTGTCTTCTTGTTTGAATCGTATGGCATTAATGGCTTGCTTCGTATTTTTATCTGATTTTAGCCATAACCTCTGATGCTAAGAATTTGAATATATTTTGCAGGGGTGATTTGGTGGAAATTGATACTTGGGTTACTGGATCGGGGAAAAATAGTTTAAGGCGCGATTGGCTCGTTCGAGACTACAAAACTGGCTACATACTTGCACGAGCTACCAGGTATATAATTGCATTCCACGAAATAAATTGCTTCATAGAGTTTACACATTGATCCTCCTTGGCCGAGCACAGCACATAGATAGCTGAGATTTTTTTTTTCATATATATATATTTTAAATTAAATTGGTTACGGTTAGTCTTTATTATTCAGTATAGATCCTTTTTGCAGTGTAAATTTTAAAATGTAAAATATAATATTATTGTGTATTAAATTATTTGTTTGATAACTTATATTAAATATTTTATTTAACAATTTTTTTTCAAATTATTTTTAGTTTGAATTTTTGGAAAAATTTTGGGTGGGTTTTTTGTCTAATTTCTCTAAAATCAAGAAGGAATTTATTAAAATCACAATTTTGATGGGTAATCCCTACAGAATCCAAGTACTCTATGGGTTTTTAAGGGTGCCGAATCCATATATACATGAAAAACCAATTTAAATGACACAAATTATTAGGGTGCTGAATCCATATATACAGTAAAAAACCAGTTTAAATAACACATTTCACCTCAAATTTTTGGTACCGAAAAGTCCAAAAAATCTGACTAAAGACAACTTTCTTTTCTACAAATAAATATATATGAAGTTCATATCGACATAAACTAGTTAACATAAATCTTCAAATAATTTATTTAAATCTCATATATTACACTTAAAATTAAAAATAAATAAAAGTAAAAATTATTTGGCATATTCTCTGTTGAACCTGGCATGGGTGTATTTAATACTCTTTATATCAATCTGAATGGAAACCAGACTTCAAAAACACTTCGTAGTTAAACTTATGACAGTCTCTTTGCTCAGATGTTGAAATAGTTTTAGCCGAGGTTGTGCATACCATTTCAAAATTCCACTGCTATGTTTGATAACGTTCAGTTCATTTTTCATCGTGCAGCACCTGGGTTATGATGAGCAGAATGACCAGAAGACTATCCAAATTTCCAGAAGCGGTAAAAGAGGAGATATCTCCATATTATCTTGAAAGCCCAGTGATTGACCAGAGTCATCATGAAAAATTAGACAAGCTGGCTGATGACACTGCTGATTACATACATTCAGATTTAACAGTAAGGATAAATATGGTTGCACTCTTTCAAAAGTGCCCACATACTGGCATTCTTTGCTGAAGCATCATATTTTCAGGCAGCAAATTGTGTCCAGGGATTAGATAAATATGCAGTGACTGACCAATGGTTAAATTTGTTTGCAGCCAAAATGGACTGATTTGGATGTAAACAGGCATGTCAACAACGTTAAGTACATTGGTTGGATTATAGAGGTAGTCAAACCTCTATAGAATAATTTGATGCTGTGGATTTTTCTAAGTATATTCAACCATCAATACCATTTAATGCTGATATACATTATGGTTTCTATGTGTTTAACTTACAGGGTGTGCCAGTCTCTATTTTGGAGAATCAACAGCTAGTAAAGATGACTTTGGAGTACAGAAGAGAATGTGAGCAATTCCATGTCCTTCAGTCACTTACAAGCCTAGAGAAGAACGGTGGTGATTCTATAGATCCAAATTGCTCTCCGAGCTATTCATGTGCAAGTGTCCGTTCTTCAAACGCGTGCAAACACTTGCTTCGATTGCAAGAAAATGGTGCAGAGATTGTGAGGGGGAGAACAGAATGGAAGGCCAAGCCACATAGGAACTGAATTTCGTTATTCCGTGATTGTATTTTCATTTAATTGTAATTGTATATTCATTTATTTGTAAATTTATAAGAAGAGGACCCCAGCACTCGTGGCTGAGAGTGTCTTGGAATAAAATAAAATCACTTTTAATATTATTTTTTATAATAAGATTACATCAATTATCAATAAAATTAATTCTTTATTTTTTTTTTTAATAATTTCCAAATTTTTATCTCAATTAGAATATATTTATCTTAATTTTCAATGCGTATGTGTGGAAGTGAAGGAGAGGACTACATAGGGTAGAAAAGGATTTATTAGAGAAAACTAAATAAGTTGTAGAATAATAGTTATCATTAAAATGTATAAATAGCTATTTAGGTTTAATCCAGGTGATAACAAGGTATAATAAAAGTAGACTTTTAATTAAGAAAAGGTATAGCGATTTTTGGTTTTTATAGTGTGTAAATTTTATTGGATAGTTTTAGTGGCATCTTGAGTATGGTAATTATCTATAAACTTAACCTTGAAATATGTGAATTTAGATTCTTCTGAGTTTTAAAGTAATCATAAGTATAGATTCATCTTAACTTTTAAGGGTAGTGTTTAGTGACTAATGGATTTTGAATCATGGTAAAATTTTACATATGTTTAAAATTTTTAGTAAATTCTTATTAGATTTGTTGTTTAAAAAAAAATTAGTTTGCCAAACTAGTTTACTCTATTAAGTGTTGGTTAAAGTCTCTAACAAATTATAATGATTATTTAAGATCAAAGATAAATATCATTCATCAAGTTATAAAAACTCGATTGACAATTAACATCCAAGCATATTCCTTATGTACAAAATAGGGCTTGCTTTATGTACAATAAACATTATGTGATAAATTCAATGATGCAAAGATCAACATTATAGTTCCTACACATGGGTGTCATGACATCCTGCTAGGTGTGATTATACCCATGTATAGAAAGCTCGTTACTCATAATTGTTATAAATGATATATATATTCAACTCCATTATTTAATATTCTCTTGCTTAAACACATATTGTTAATTATTGTCATTAAATTTATTGTAAATATATTTCATATATTTTATTGGATTAGTAAAAGATCTTATTATTTGTAAAACTGCAACTCCCACCTAGTGTTCCGAATTCATCAAATTATACATGTAGAAAAATTCAAGTTAAATGCCCACAAAATAATGTTAAAGCAATTCACAATGATACACAACATCTGCAACCAAATATGTAATCTTAGAATAAAATACACTACTAGTAAAGTTATACAATATATGTGTACTTTACAAGGTGTTCTTGGTGAGTTAGGAGGATCCCAATAATCAGTCTAGTCAAAAAGTGGTCCAAAATTGCCACAACAGATGAATCCGTTTGTTCTCCAATTGTTGGAAGTATCCAACTCCCAAACAATATGGGAAATATCTGCTCTATCATTTCACCTATGAAATTGTGGAGGTCATGGCAAAGGAGATTGACATTGAGCACATTGTCATTGTGTCTACTCTAAAACAACTCAGTGATTACAATGACGCTGCTTATGTGGTTTCTTTCTTAGCTCATCATGAGAGATATGGGCCACATTATTCATGCATACCAAAAATGAGCAGATTCTAGAATGGACCTACATGGTTTAAAAGTATCAAATACAATGAGCACAATGGCTACATCAGGGGAATCATCATGGATATCATACAAGTGGCACTCCATTTACAAGGTATCCTTCAAGCATGCCTTCTATTACAACCATTGGGTGCATAAGAAGTGTAGATCATGTTCAAAATGGGAGGAAGTTGTTGGACACAACAAAGGATTGCTCATCTATTGGAGCATAGAGGCCAAGTTGATTGTCTTTGTTTGTGAGCTTTACAACTTGTGAATTTCTCCTATTGATGCAATTATATTTGTGGTCGATCTTTCAAGTCCTTCTTTCTCAACATATATGTCTTGGAAGTTCTTTGAGCTTTGGATATTGGTTTTTTTAGTGAACCACATATGAAACATAGAGTATATGCTTCTAACACTAGACAAGAAAAACCCTCACCAAATATTGGAATGAGAAGCTCTTGTAATGGGAGAGTAGGTAAGATTGTGTTCATTTAATTCAGATTAAAACCCATTATGGTGTAAAGAGTGAAAGGATGCATTTTGCATCCCTATGAATGGATCATTTCATCAATTGAAGAAGATCTAGAGACACATCACATATGAGGGAACTCCAATTATCAATTTGTTGTGTATTGTGTGTGTGTTATTTCCTCACTAGTTTTTTAAATTATATTTAAATGTTCATGCTCAATTATTTGAGAAGCTAGTTATAAGAATACATTTAATGTAATTTTTAAAACAAATTCTTTAACACTAATTTCAAATCAAGCTTGGTATCAGACTTATTAATCAGGGATATACTAATTTGGACTTGCACAAGTGTTGGTATTGAATGTTAACTAGGTCTAAGCTCAAGCATGGAGAAGGTTCACTTGAAGAAATACAATTTTCAGATTTGTTCAAGACATTCTTTCCAAAGGCAAGAGATGGAATATCCAGGGTAAGAAAATCCTTTGAATCTAAATCAATGTTCCAACAAGATTTTTTGGAGATGAAAACCATGGTCGAAGACTTAAATAAGGAATGAAAGAATTATGTACTAAATGTGGAAGAATTTGATTATCATGTACATGATAAAAATTGTTATATCATCTTGGTAAATTTTTTATTCCATGAGATGAAGAGTGCATGTGATTAGAGAAGTGCATACTTCTCTCATTTATGGCCATTTTGGCATATGAAAATAGTAGCTTGGTCCCAATGCTAATGTTATCAGGCTTAGACATAATAAATTGTGTCCAAATATGTAAAAGGATGTGTGATGTATGCCACTGAAGAACCAAGTAATAGAAAATTGAGTTTGTATATGCCACTTCATACACTTTTTCAATCATCTAAAAGTGTGTCTATTTATTTTGTAGGGAGCTTGCTTATGTCTAGGAAAGGTTATGATTATCTACATTTATTAATACGTTGTTGTGGATAGATTTAGTAAAATGTGTATTTTGGTGCCTTGTAAGAATAATTGAAAGGAGAAGAGACTGCACATTTGTTCTTCTAACATGTTTGGTTTCATTTTGGTTAGTCCATATCCATTATATCTTATCAAATCTCCTACTTTATTGGGGAATTTCGATTAACTTTGTGGGGATAATGGACACTAGGGTTCAGAAGAGCATTGATTTTCATCTATAAACCAATGGAAAACATAAGTGGCCAACAAGATTGTAACACACATACTTCGAGGATATTTAACAACCATCCTAAGCATTGCAATGAACAATTGTATTATGTACAACATGCCTATAATTGTGCCATACATTCTTTTAAACAAAGGTGTCCTTTTTAGAAATGTTTTGGTTATTATCTAAGTCTCCTCTAGACTTCACTCTTGGGCAAGATTTAGTGGAATATGGGCATAATGATATGGACAAAGCAAACAAGTTCATATAGAAGATACAATTGGTTCATCAATCCATACATGAACAATTGGAAAACAATCAAGCCAATTATAAGGCTAGGCATGGAAAGCATTGTGTTGATCATCACTTTGAAGTTTGTGATCGAGTTAGGTTATACACTAACAAAGAATGCCTTAAAGGTGAAGATGAAAAGCTCAATCCAATCAAGTATGATCTATTTAAAATTTTGGAAAAGTTTAGAGACAATGTTCTATCATTGGAGTTACATCCATATATGTAGGGGTATTCCATGGTTAATATTGTAAACTTAAAAGTATATCTGCCATGATCTATAATTATAAATCAAGGTGAGAATTGTCAAGTTCTTTATGTTGAATATTTTTCATCAGAATATCTTGATGAGTTGTGGGAAGATGATATTCTTGAAAGAAAGGTGAGGACTTCAAAGAAGTGGCGTGGAGGATCTTCATGTGGGTCTAAAGAGAATGCATCTAAGTAAAACTCAATGGATGGAAATTAGAAAATCTAGGTGTTGTATCCTTACTTATTTTCTAAACAAAACCATATTTTTGGTGGTCTAAAAACTTCTTAGTGGGAGGGAGTGATCTAGGAGGAACCCACAACTAGTCTAGTTAAAAAATGTCATAATAGATGAGATCATTTAGTCTCCAATCATTAGAAGCATTCAAATCCCAAACAACATCGGAAATTTCGATGTTTTCATTTCATCCACTGATCCAAATGGTTCCAAGAAGGCTCAAAAATCAAAGGTGGCTTTGGGAAGCCCCAAAATTCAAAATCTTCGAATTTCGTTCAAACTAGAACATAGAGCTCGTTGTCCTGATTCCAACAATATGAACGACATTTAAATCTGATTTTGTATGCTCAAGATATTCGCAATCAAAGTTTTGGTCAACTAAGCCTCACTCTCTAAATCTGGCAGAGCACCAACTAAAGTTGGAGCCCAGCTAAAACTAGCATAACTGCTAAATTTGGTGAAACATGCCAAATTTGATGACAGTTAAACAAGCGACGAAACTGTACTTAATGACGACAGTTTCCAGCAGTCAAAAAGGGAAAAATAGTCGCCTCTTTAAAATTTCCAGTGACCCCAAAATTTCAGCCGATAGATTCTGAATTTATTGTTAAAGAAATAATAGTAATAAATTATATTGGGGGGCGGGCCACCTCCAGCAGACCCGTCGAACCCTCTGCAACATATAACAATATTTTTTATAAATATATTTGGTCGAATGGCCATATTACAATTTTGGATTGGCAGGATTTGAACTCGCACCAGCCTGATGGTTGGCCCAACGCCGATGGTCCATTCAAATGGTGGCCCATATTTAAACAAAACACACACCATTTTTAAATGAGACATGTGGCCTACGGGTTGGAACTCAAGCCACTCCCAACAAATTTCTCACTTTAACCAATGATCCAACGACTATTCTTGTATTATCCGCCCAAGAAAACTATTTAAGAATGCAACCCCACCATTTTCCCACCAATGGAGGACCGAACCGAAAAAGTGAGTGCACACGAAGGCCAAGGTAGTGGAACAATGCTTGACGCATAAATTAAGGAAGGTGGAACCATGATTTAAAGAATCTTGGATGAATCTTTGAGATTCCCTTGGAGCCAATTTTTGAACCATGGCAAGTTTATACTCAAATTAACCATAACTTCACTAGGAATCTGATGGCGCGATTGGTTTTCTGATCTGAGCAGCGTATTTTTCAGAAGCAAAATGTTAAGGGCAGAACCACGAAGTTGGAACCTTGACGCAGGAATCTACATGGAATCTGAAAGATTCCCTAGAGGTCTGAAAATGACAGTTTCAGAACCAAGCCAACTTTATACTCATTTGACTCAATTTTTTGCAAGGAACACGATGGTGTGATCAGTTTCTTCATTTGGACAACTAAATTTCAGTCAACCTGTAGAATAGAATCTTTAAGATTCCTGGGAAGCCCAAATTTGACCGAGTCAAAAAGAGGTCAAGTTTACAGTCATATTTCACGATTTTTTGCGAGGAATTCAGCCTTGCAGTTTGTTTCATCAGCAGAGGTGTGCATTTTCAGGACATCCCTAGAAGTGGAGGTATAAGATGCATTGATGCCATGTCTTCTTTTGATTTTTGCTGAGATGATGATTTGATGTTGAGATCCTTGTTTTCCATTTTGCTGGAAGATCCTTATATGCCACTTCCTGTGAGAGTTTGATATTTTGTGATGTTGAAGGAGAGATTTTATGAGTGAGAGTTCTTATAAAAGAACGTCTCATGGAGAGACATGCCACTCTAATTAAGGTATTTATTCCTTGTATTGAAAAAGAACACATCATGTACTCATCATCATCTTGCAACATTTAATGAAGTGACCTTCCTGTTATGTGAAATCTATGACTGTGGACTAAAGTATCTTCCCTGGGCCTCGTGTACTAACTTAGAACAATAGAAATAGAAAGACACTAACATTTTCCTTAAAGCAAGTAGATAAAGAGATGAAGCCTACCTGGAATTTTTCGTATGATTCGCTCCTTCCTTCACTTGAATGCTCCAATATTAGCTCTGATCGTTATTATTAGAACCTGCACAGTTAATAACACAAGCCAACGATCCACAAAAATCTAATCACTTTATTCAATAGATCAACATGGTATTGAAATATATGAAACCATAGAATCATATATATGAAGCCAAAGAACTCTTTTCATTAATAGAAATGGAGCGAGTTACAACCAAAAATAGGTGTTTGTCTGGTAAAAGAGCTCCTCCAAATTAACTTGTCCTTTCCTTGTCAGAAAGTGCACCTATAATCACTCTAATGTATGGAAAGATATCTCTTACATCAGCGACATAAGGGTAGAATCACTCTCCAAAATCCAACCCCTTGCTTATGGATGGCAATAAATATATAGGTGAAGGAGATATTTCATGAATTCTTATCCTTTTACCAATTAGGACTTGAGATCCACTCTTGATGGGAGGATGATCTCAAGGGATAAGGGATGAAAAATCCAAGGTAGGATAGGATAGGATTCGAGATTTTTATCTGAGGTAAATGGTTACAACATATCCTGGAAGCTTTTGGAAGAAGAGGCTTCGGGATTCTCTCTATTTTTCCCGAATTTCTATAACCAACATAGGTGCATAGTAGAGAAACTTGTAGGTGATAAATGCAGACCATAGTGGAGCAACCTGGTATTCAACGTTGTCCAGTAGGAGGTCAGGGAGTATTGGTCCTTAAAATGCTTGAAATAATGTGTTTTTGTTATGAAACCAGCTCAAGAAAAGATAGAAAAGATAGATCAACGCCTTAGAATTCAGCCTCTTCGAGGGGGCAACCTCCTTTACATTACATAAATGAACAATTCTTGGATGATACAAATGAAAAGACCTCCTTTCTATATATAGGAGTCTAAGGGGTCATAACATTATCAGAGCCGACATAACAATAATAATGTAAGGGCACAATAATAATAATAGTGGGCTTCTATGGGGCACAATAGTAACAATATGGGCACTGCATGGGTACATCAATATAATAGGTGGGTTGTACTAATAACAATAAGGGGTTACACTAGTAGTATAGGGGCCTAACATGCCCCTCTCCTTCAAAAAGTGTTGTCCTCAACGCTTGAGTAGTTCTTGATGCTTCTGTATAAAATTCTTGCCCTCCCATGTGGAATCTTCAACGGGTAAGTTCTTCCACTTGATGAGATACTCTGAGAT
This sequence comes from Pinus taeda, assembly GCA_000404065.3. Lineage (NCBI taxonomy): Eukaryota > Viridiplantae > Streptophyta > Pinopsida > Pinales > Pinaceae > Pinus > Pinus taeda. The sequence continues at coordinate 400,333 of APFE030437483.1, read as the reverse complement.
TGATTGATTTCGTAGCTATCAGGTTTTTTTTCTGTGACTGCTCCAAGTTCCAATATGATTTTTCCTTTCTCGTCAAGTTCTGTCAATGTTGTTTGAACTGGGATCTTTTGCAACTTTTGAATGAGTGGCCACACTTTTTCGTCCTTCTTCCATTCATCCCTTTCTTTGTTTATCCAATGTGGTAGGATAACAGAATTAGCACAAAACAATGCTTCCACATCCTCATCCTTTCTTGAGAGTGCATTTGCAACAACATTTTTCTTCCCTTTTTTGTAGATGATTTCAAAGTCATAACCCAACATATTTATGACCCATTTTTTCTGTTCTTCTAAAGATAATCTTTGTTCTAAAAAGTATTTAAGACTATCATGATCCATTTTTACCTTGAAATGTCTTCCCATTAGGTAAGGTCTCCATTTCTGAAGTGCATGTAATATTGCCAACATTTCCTTCTCATAAATTGCTTGCTTGAGATGTAGCTGTAAAAATACCCAATCGCCTACATCAAAACTTCTTTCACTGTGATGTTGATCTGCCTGTTGTTTCATTCGATTCTGTACCAAAGTGGCTTTATCCTTTAAAAGTTGGAGAACTTGTTGTTGATGCTCGATGTGATTTTTCACTGCTTGAATATTTTTCTTCTTGATATGTCCTTCTATCTTGAGAGTTTGAGGAGTGGTAATTTCTTCGAATGCATTACAAGATATGGTCGGATTTATTCCTTAATGCTCGATGTGATCTTTCACTTCTTGAACATTTTTCTTCTTGATATGTCCCTCTATCTTGATAGTTTGAGGAGTGATAATTTCGGCCAATGCATTACAAGATATGGTCAGATTCATTTCTTCTTTCTCGATGTGATCTTTCACTTCTTGAACCTTTTTCTTCTTGATGTGTCCTATCTTGAAAGTTTGAGGAGTGGTAATTCTTGCCAATGCTTTACAAGATATGGTCAGATTAATTTCTTCTTTCTCTGGGGTTGGTTCTTGGTGTATATCCTCTTCTTTTGATGTTTCTTGATCCTTTTCTTCCTCCTCTTCATAATTTATGTAAAATAATTTCTTCTCAGCACACTTATGACCTTTAGTTTATTTTTTATCACAATTGTAACAAAGCCCTTTTGCTCTTTTTTCTTCTAATTGTTGTAGTGTCAACCTTGTAGGTTGTGGAAGGATAGGAGAAACAATACTTCCATCTTTATAGTTGTGAGGGGTAGACTTCCTTGTTTCCATAATTTTGCTTTGCACTTTTCTTGCCTTCTCCAATGAATCCAGTTCCCAATGACGAACATCATGTTGAATGCTATCCTGTAAAGTCCCTATGGAGACATCAATCTTCTGCTTCTTTGGAATATCATTTTCCCTTATATTCAATTTTTGAAAGTCCTCAATGTTCTCTGCCATTGAACACTTTTGTTTGAGCTTTATCAATAGGCTAAAGAAGGTGTTGTTCTTTGTATCCTCATAATGTGCTATCATTTCCTCCGTGAAAATTGACCACGTAACAAGTGGTTTACGAGAACAAAGCCCTTTATACCATAAAAATTGATCTAGTTCTAAATGATTAGATGCAATACATACCTTTTGTAACAGTGGTACGCCATGTAGAACAAAGTATTTCTCCATCTGCAGTATCCAATTTACCGGATCCTTGCCATCAAACTTTCTCATCTCGTTTTTTCTTGATTTTAGGAGCTCGATCTTGAAACAATTGTAACTCTGTAATTTCAATCTCCAAGTTCTGAAATTTCGGCTTGTAGTAGCCCTTTGAGTCCTCTTTCTAACCCTGAAAGTCTAATCAAGATTGGATTTTGTAAGGAAGCGTTATGTCAAATCTCCCACGATGACTTGATTATAGACTAGTTCAGTAGCGCGAACTTGTACGAAGTGCCACGTGTCACTGTTTCAACCTTAGGGCCTGAAACCGATACACAGAAAACTACGGTCTGTTCTTTTTCTACAAATTCTTACGAAATTTCAATTTCATGCTCAGAGAGAAAGTCCTGACGATTTTCCCTAGGTCACTTGTTTAGGATGTAATTCGGGAGCCTGCAAAAACCCTAAATGTCTCAGATTATATCTCCGAAAATACAGCGAGACAAGATCTGAAATTCGGACCCGAGCTTCACTAAGATTTTGCTTCAAATGGGTTTTAATTTCAGAGTCTGAACCTTCGTAGAACAAATATTATAGTGAAATTCCACAATGACCTGTTTGAGATGAAATTCTGGAGCTTGCAAAAACTCTAACTTCCTCAGATCATATCTCCGAAAATATAGCGAGACAAGATCTCAAATTTGGATGCGAGGTTCAGACTGATTTTTTCTCAAATGGGTTTTTTTAGCTTCTGAAATTTCGTAGCGAAAACGTTATAGCGAAAATGCCACGATGCCCTGTTTGGAGCAGCGAAACCCTAGAATCCACAGCTCTAATACCAAATGTTATGAAACTGCGCACAAAAAGATAGAAAAGAAAGATCAACGCTTCAGAATTCAGCCTCTTCGAGTGGGCAACCTCCTTTACATTATACAAATGAACAATTCTTGGATGATACAAATGACAAGACCTCCTTTCTATATATAGGAGTCTAAGGGGTCATAATATAAGCAGAGCCGACATGACAATAATAATGTAAGGGCACAATAATAACAATAGTGGGCTTCTATGGGGCACAATAATAACAATATGGGGACTACATGGGCACAATAAGGGTGTTGTACTAATAACAAAAAGGGGTTACACTAGTAGTGTAGGGGCCTAACAGTCAATGCATCCTTTCAAAGGAGGAGATCCTTTCTTTTGATCACGTTCTTGAGTTAGAGCATTCATTCATGTTATCTGCAGATTGCAACTATATGACATGACTTAATTTTAGCAAATACAAGCGTACGTACCTCATTTTATTCCTTTCGGTCATCTAGATTTCCTTCTGCAACTTCCTTGATTGAAAGAACTTCAATCGCCTTGACCTGCTTCACTTCTTTTGACATCATACCATCATTCCATAAATCCTATACAAGTTGGAATTCTTGGTGAGACTTAATTCTTCCAGTAGGTGAACCTTCTGACCTTCTGATGAAGATTCCAACGGAGGATCTTGATCATCCTCATCCTTTAAATTTTCCCATAAGTGCTACTTATGCTTCTAATGAGGTTACCAAGAGCTACATCCTTCTACAAGTGACAACCATAGACTTTTATTTCAGCCATCTTTCATGCTTCTTTATGATGATGTCACGAGCTCTTTCTTTCAATCGTATTCTTTTATGATGCCATCTCTTAACATGATGTAACCTGTCATGCTTCTAATGACTCCTATCATGATAGTTATACTTTACACTAGAAAACTTGAAAAGAACTAGGTGAGAAAGACTTATCTCAATCATAGTAGAGATCTTTTACTTCCTCCTCCTTATATTTCTTCTTTTTAACTTATACTTATTCAATGATACGAGCTTCTTCCCTTCCTTTTTTGTTGTTGTCCTTATTGAGCTTTGGACAATCTCTCTTGTAGTACCCATATTCATGACAACCATAGCATTGAACCTTCGACATGTTCTTCTTTTTCTAAGGACCAAGCTTCCAAAACTTTCATTTTCTTTTAGCCATGGCAACAATTGTTTGAGCTTGCTTACTTGATCCTACATCGATTTTGCCTTCAGCCTAGTTTCTTTGATTTTGCACAATGACCATAGTTCATTGAATGGAGTAGGTTCTGGATTTTGCACAATGAGCATAGTTCATTGAATGGAGTAGCTTCTTTCTTCTCGTAGGTGCTTGATGTGAAGCTACCCCATTCCTTTAGTAGTGCATTGAGTACTATGGTAGCCATTTCCTTGTCAGACATTATTTCTTCCAATTCTTGTATTTGGTCTCTTATTTTTGACACCCTCATGAAGTATGAGGCTATTCCCTTTTCTTTTGATATCTTCATCTTGTAGAGCTTGGGCTTCTTCTTTTGGTGGTTCGATAATTTAACCCTTAACATGACCAATGACTTCATTTTCTATGAGGATCAAATCTATCCTCTTCTTCCATGCAAGAAAGTTTAACAACCCAACCGATTTGTTGCGCTCCTTGCAATATGAAATCATTTTGACATATTCAAATATAGATATAAAAATACTTATTTGTTAAGTGAAGATACTCTTTGATGACAATATCTTCAACTTGATGCCTTCTTGATTTTGATGATGAGGTTGACAATAGAAGATGTCTTCCTTCAAAAGTGATCCTTCAAAGAGAGGGAGATCACCTTGGTTACTTGATGATGACGACAATACTTTCTCCTTGATGAGCTTCCCTTTCTCTATAGTCAAATTTTCCTTCAAGTAGTTGCAACTTCTTATTCAACCTCTTTTTCAACCCATACAATTTGACTGCATTTTTTCGATCACTGCAGAAACCCTAGTTTTTGCACGCGTGGGAAAAAGACAAATCCTATCCTTCTATTTTCTTTGCTTGGATAGAGTTTTCTTCTTTTGCAACTTTGCTTGCAAGATGGCTTGTCTTCTACTTGGTTTCAGCCTCCTTAGCTGACTGCAATAATTCTGTTGCAACAAATGAGCCCTAATATCCTCACACGTGTGAACAAGAATAGCCCAAAATAGACCCAAAATTACTTCGATCCTTTTATCTTTGAGATGTGATGATCCTTTATTAATGATTCTTCTTGATGATTGATGTTTCCAAGACGATCTCTTTATGATTCGACCCTTGAGTATCCTTCTTTGTGTTGCCCTTCCTTGATGTAGTCACCTTAGCTCTGATACCATGTTGAGAAATTTAGGGGGCAACAAGTGTAGGTGATTTCTCTTCTTTGATAACTGCTTGTGATGCATTTTTACTTTACTTGATAAACTTCTTCTTTCCTTTATTACTATTAGTATTCTCTATCATCAAACAACGACCAAATCATAGAGAACAATGAGACAATAGGACACAAGATATAGGCAATCAGATAGGGCCAAAAACTCTCCAACTGGGAGGAAAACCCACCATAATTTTTCTCTTCATATAAAATTTCAATTGACGAATTCCAAGACCTATGGCCCTTGACCAACACCCTCCAAGACTAAGTCAACTTTCCTTTTTGAACAACTTCTAGCAACAAACTTCGACCTTCCAACAGCTTCGCCAACAACTTTGACCTCAACAACAATTTTTGCAACTTCGACCTTGATGCAACTTTAGGAGCTTCGACCTTGCAACTTCACAGTTTCGACCTTGCAGCTTCACAGCTTCGATGCAACTTCATAGCTTCAAAAAAACCTTGTAGCTTCACAACTTCGATGCAATTTCATAGCTTCAACCTTACAGCTTCATAGCTTCGATGCAACTTCATAGCTTCAACCTTTCAATTTCACAGCTTCGATGCAACTTCACAACTTCGATGCAACTTCATAACTTCATCTCGCCCAATAACAATAGAAACCCTAACAAAAGAGAGAGAGAGAGGCCCAAAAACTTTGATCTTGATCTTTTTCTTCTTCTTCGTCCTTTTTCCAACTTCTATCTTGAGGAGATCGAACTTGCTTGAGTGAGTGTCCAAATGAGGTCAAATTCCTTCTTATTTATAGGCTTGTGAGGGGTATGAATTGCTATCTTGAGGTTGGCTTACCCCTTCATGTAGGTCCACTTGATCTTTGTGCCATGAAGAGGCATTGGAGGGTCTTTTGACTCTATTTTGACTCAATAAATTTTTCTTTACAATATGTAACATGCCCAAATGGGACCAAACCTAGTTACATATTTCAACAATTTCTTTCTCCTTAGCTCGGTTCAGGTTTCCTCGTCCAACTTTTCCCTCTTGGTCCAATCATGTTGAAAGGGATTTTTATCCTTGTCATTTTGAGGGATGAAAGGCTTGTACGGGGTCTTAGATTTGGTTGCTTCATTTTCCATATCTCGAGTCTTCTTGATGGTGTCAGAAATCTAAATTTCTAATTTGCTATTTGATTGTTAAAAATACACCAGATGATTTCTGAATGTAATATATAATTAATTGATAAAATTCGAATGATGATTACAAGGCTGAGGAGGTGCTCCTTTAATAAGGGTTCATTAACCATGCCTAATTAGAGAGACATGTCCCTTGGGACTAATGTCTCTTCATTTAACTAATTAATTGTTAATTAATTGATTATAATTAATCATTTACTTATTTAAAATTTTAAATAATATTTTAATATTTTAATTAATTTTTATGAATTTAAGTTCATAACATTGCCTTCCCCTTAAGATTCTTTGTCCTTAAAGCATAGGTAGGCCTGGGTGTTAATGTAGGAAACGTTCTGATTCCTAAGACGAATCTTCCTTCGGTAACCTCTTCCATTTGTCGAGGTATTCCTTTATTGTCTTGGATCGTATAACTTTTCTTGGGTAGCGAGTATACCTTCAGGTTCAAGGACTATTCTTCCTTCTTCATCGGTCTCTAGTATTTCTGTTTGTGCTATTTGGTTTTGCCCTAATACTCTTTTGAGACTTGATACATGAAAGGTATTATGGATTCAACAATTGTTTGGTAACTTTAATCCATAAGCTACACTAATCTTTTTGATTATCTGAACGGTCCATAATATTTAGGTGATAATTTATTCTTTCTTGTTGTTTTAGTGATAATTGCTTGTAAGGTTGGAGTCTAACAAAGACCCACTCTCCTTCCTCAAACTCTCTTTCAGAGCGGTGTTGTTCAGCTTGTTGTTTCGTTCTATTACAAGCCATGGTTAGATTTTCCTTTAGTAAGTTGATGATCCTTTGACTTTCTCCTAGGTGGTCTTTAACTGTTGGTACCCTAGAATCAAGGAGTGCAAAATCTTTCCACCTGGGTGGCTTGTAACCATATAAGGCCTAGAAGGGTATCATCTTTGCTGACATGTGGTACGTGGTATTATACCACCATTCTGCTAGGTGTAGCCAATGGGTCCATCTGTTTTGTTTATCTGTAATGAAACAATGCATATATGTTTCCAAGCATTTATTAACAATTTCGGGTTGCCCATCTGTTTGGGGGTGATAAGCTGAACTCATGTTGAGGGATATCCTTTGCTTGGTGGCAGAATTCCTTCCAAAATTTTCCCTCAAATCTTTCCTCTCTATCGCTGACAATGACCTTAGGGAACCTATGTAGTTTGTAAATATTTTGACCAAACACATCAGTGATTTGTTTAGTTGTGTCTGTCTTTTTAATAGCCATAAAGTGGGCATATTTAGTGAGCCTGTCGACTACTACAAATATTTTATCCTTCCTGTCAGATGCAGGTAGTCCCTCAATAAATTTCATCGAAATCTCTTCCCACTTCTGATTGGGGATATGTAGTGGATGTAGTAGTAATCCTAGAGTTGGAACATTTTCGCTCTTGTTTCTTTGACAAGTATCACATTTTGCAACATATTTATGAATTTCATTGCCCATACCCTTCCAATAGAATGACTGTCAGATGTTGTAGTAATTCTTGTAGAATCTGACATGTTTGGCTACAGGTAAATTGTGAGACTCTTCTCACCTTAAATTTGGATGCAGGTGTTAGGTAAATTCTACCCTTGTACCATAGGATGTCATTCTTCCACTCAAAATTGGTATACTGACTGATATTCTTAATCATAGAATCACAATCCTCATCCTTGGCATATTCGGCTCGTATTTCGTCCAACCAATCCGGAACAACTATCATGGTGGCATGTGTTGTGTGGTTGTCATCCTTACGTGAGAGTGCATCAAGTATGACATTCTCCTTTCCTTTCTTATGTAATATTTCTAAGTCGAAAGCTGACAATTTCTCCATCCATTTTTGTTGTTATGTTGATAATGTCTTTTGCTGAAGTAAGAACGAAAGACTGTTGTGGTCGGTTTGGATTGAAAATTTACTTCCAAACAAATACTCCATCCATTTTTTTTGTTATGTTGATAATGTCTTTTGCTGAAGTAAGAACGAAAGACTGTTGTGGTCGGTTTGGATTGAAAATTTACTTCCAAACAAATATTGGTGCCACTTCATTAAAGTGTGTATGATGGTGAGCATCTCCTTTTGGTATGTTGATTTTAAGCCTTCTCGTTTATTAAGTTTCCTGCTCTCAAATGCTATAGGGTGGTTGTCTTGCATTAATACAGCCCCAATTCCGAACCCAAAAGCATCATATTCGGCTACGGACGGTTTGGAGAAGTCAGGAGTTGCTAGTATTAGTGTGGTTGACATTACTTCCTTTAAATTCTCGAAACACTTGTCTGCTTGGTCATTCCACTGGAAAGCATTCTTCTTAACAAATTGGTCAGGGGTGTTGTCAGATGTGCATAGTTTTTTTATATATCTTCTGTAATAACCAATTAAACCTAAAAATCCTCTTAGCTTGGATACGTTCTTGGGTTTGGGCTAAGTTGCACGAAACGGGGAAACGGGTATGAGTTTCCGAAAGGAGAAGCGATACGAAACGCGACCTCCCCAAATTTTGGAAATTTTAAGAGATATGTGCAATCATAAAGCATATATGATACATTCTAATTTATTACATTATGATAAAATTGTCAATTGTCAATGCATAAACTATAAGTCTCTAAATTTACATCTCATTTACTCATGAATCACATAATGAAAATAGAAATATCCAAAATCAGCCACAAGAAATTTCTAATTTCTTGTCTCGTGCTTGATTGGGAGTCTCCTCCTGCATAGTCGAATGACCTTAGTGCTCTTGATTAAATACAAGTTTCATACCCTAGTACCCTACATGCTCTTCATTATTGGGAGTCTCCCCTGCATAGAGGGCTTGGTTCTCTTGATTAAATACAAGTTCCATACCCTAGTACATGATAAAAATCCAATGGAAACATTGCAATCCCCCCTATCCTGAAATCTTGAAAAACAGATAAGTGTGCTGGATTTTGAGTGAGATCTAAAATTCTACTGTCTCCATATGAAATCCAATGAGGGCGAAACCACTCTCAAACATCCTGAGTCATTTCATGGTAATGTTAAAATTTAAGTAAAAGAATGAAAATGAAAAATAAAGGAGAATATCACTTTTACTTTAAGAATTTAACATTACCATGAACTACATATCAACACTAGCACAAAAGTTCACTAGGATAACCTAAACATAAATTAGAAAACACACTAAATTTAAATAAAAAAAACACACTAAGTAAAAAGTTGAAACGTGAGTCGTACAACCCTGAAACACGTTTCAAGCCGTACTGGCCACGTTTCAGTTTCATGAAACGTGGCAGTATGGCTTGAAACGCGTTTCAGGGCCGTACCAAACGCGTTTCAGCGTTTCACACCCATTTCCGTACTGAAACGCCCCCTTGCCCTACGTTTCCTGCAACATAGGTTCTAGGGGACAAGAGCACAGACCTAGCCCATTCTTTTCATCGAATCCCCCCATTAATCCATGCCTAGAAGTGTCCACGATAAGCAAACTACAATACTCAATTACCAAATGACAAGGCATACCTTTAGTTTTGGCAGGCCCACCTTCAAACATACGATCATGACAGATGGGTGAGGGACCACATGGCTGGCTCAGGTGGAGGAGAAGCAACACAACGAGCTAGTTGGTGGCTACAAGGGGTTGTTGGTTGCCTGCTAAGGACCATCTTGGAGAAAAAAGTTCTCCTAGGGATATCACCCACAAAATGGTGGATAACAAGCCCCAAATAATAAAATAATGTGTAATAATAACATCCCTTGGTGACAAGCCCACCAAGATAGCTCAATAACACAATAATAAGCCTCTCAAGAGAGTCGAGTGATCAATAAAGTGAATCATTGGGCCTTTGAGGAGGCCTAATGAAGTCCAGAATGTGCCATGATGTGAAAATGAACCTCAAACATAGTGGACAAGGGGTTGGCCCCTTTTTATCTAAGCAAATCCCTGTGGTGCCTCCAAGTGGGTGTGGAAGGCACAAGGACATCCTCATGGGTCTCCAAGTGGATCGAAAGTGCATGTAAACCATCTGTAAGGGCTCGAATAATGACATAAGCCCTCATCTAGACCCCGGATCATCTACCAAGTGTGTGGTGCATGTGTGGAGTTGATTGGGCATGGTGAACCAGGTGCATCATCCTCATCCAAAAGGTGGAACACAAGCAACCAATGAGTGGTACTGAGGATCCATGAAGTAATCTCTGCTATGGTGGAGACCCGTGGCTCTCAACATTCATCCTACAAGTGCCAATGTGGCCTTCTGAAGGGCTAGAACCCCATATAGGGAGACCAAGCCCCAAATGGAGACCCACCTACAATCCTACATAAAATCCAATGCGTGCAGTTTCCCTTTAATACAACAAATCATTAGAATAATCAAGTAAAAGAGCTTACAAGTCATGGAATCAATGGGCATTTCATGGTGGCATGCCCTTCCATTGCAGGTTTTGGCATGTACAAGTGTCTCGAAGCTCAATAAGGGGGTTAACCAAGGACCCTATTAGGTGGTTCCATCCTTTAAAGAGGGGACATGTCCATGATACATCCCTCAAGTGGTAGGTGGCAAATGATAAAGTAATGGAATAGAGTGGGATCAGGGGAATCATCCAGACCACATGTTATGGTACAAGGGTAGCTATAATAAGGGAAGCCCACACCTGAGTATATGAGTGTACGAGGGAGAAAATCGTGGTACATGAGTTACCTCGACCTTTGTTTTTCCACCCTTCTTCATGTGTCTTTTGCCTTTGATTGATTTTTCTTCATAACTACTTAGGGCTCTAGGGGATGAGAGCATGATGTGTAGTATATAGTAGTGGATACCCCCTTAAGGTGGGGCAGTTTATCGCCCACCAGAGGTTGGGACAATCATGGGTTCCTCAAAGATGGAGGGGGCTCATCTAAGGCCCATAGGAACCAAGGTGATAGCCATGGATAAGGGGATAGAGCTCATGTTTTGCTTTTTCCCACGTGCTAAATTTGTATGTCGTGGCCATCTTTTGCATTTTGTGGTACATTTCCTATTGAGAGTGGCCAAATTATGCTTTTTCTTTTCTTTTTAGATGCATCAACCTCCAAGGCATCATTCCAGGCCCGACCTAAGCTGTGGACAAGGGGAGGGGGAGGTTAACCCTATGTGGACCCAATGGACACATGTAGACCCGGATGGGAAAAATGATGAATGGGGCTAGAATGAGAGGAAGGGAGTGATGTATATGGTGTTGAGAAGCGGGACCACGCAACCAAAATCAAGATTTCCCATGTAGTTTCAACCCTAAAGCTAATGGCCAGTAAAGGAGATCCCACGGGACTAGGATACAAAGGTAACCGCCAAATCGAGTGAAGGAGACAAGAGTATGGACCTAGCCCACTCTTTCCGCCAAATCCCCTCACCAATCCATGCCCAAAAGTGTCCCTTGTAAATAAGGAAAATTACTCAACTATACCAATGAAAAGCCATACCTTCAAGGTCGAGAGCCCCACCTTCAAACATACGATCATAACAAATGAGCGAGGGACCACATGGCTAGCTCAAATGGCAGATATAATGGCACATCGAGCTATTTGGTGGCTACAAGGGGCTGCTGGCTTCAGGCTAAGGACCATCTAGGAGAAAAAATTTCTCCTATGTACACTACCCACAAGTGGTGGGTAACAAAACCCATGTAAAAGAAGTTTGGACAGCAAGCTAAAATACAGATATACGTTTATTTATCAATTGTCTTGGAATCCATGCAAATCTGCCTCAAATCTACCTCAAATTTACATTGTTAAAGCCTAGTTCTACCATATAAATATCAAAAATAGAAAACTTAAAACTCTAAAACTTATATCTATGACCATAGTGCCTTGGATTCCATAGTGATTAGAAAATTCAAGTGATCAATGAGAGTGACCTAAAAATTCAAGTAAAGCAATCAAAAGAGATATAGCTGCCAAATAAGATGGTGCCTTTATTCCAAAGTCACAAGTACTATAAAGTTTGGAGATATTGGCTTCTACTTCAAAGCACTCTATGGGAGGTCAAATCGCTTCCAAATCACCTTCTCTCACCAAGCCATGGGATGGAATCACATGAACAAGATGAGAGTGACATGTTATCCATTTGAATAGTATTGTTGCTAAGGTCCTGGCAACCTACTAGATGGGTCCACACAGGGTAGGGGCCTAGTGTCACATCAACCCGAGCCCCCGCTACTTAGGCCTAACAACCTCTTCAATGCCCAAGGGAGGAGTCCCAAAAATACACCTAGTTAATCCCAAACAAGACTAGTGCCTTACATGGGGTCACCTGGAGTGGATGTGTTCAGTTTTCAGAGCTGGTTCATTGTAAAATGTATGATTGTGTAGCAGAAAATAAACAACATTTTTAGAAGCACCAAAACATAAAAATATAGCTTGTAACCTATGAATTTTCGTCTGCAGAAAATAATATAACCATATATGCAATTTGTTGCTGATTTCGGTTACTAGTAAGAGAGTTACAAGTGAAATCAGCTTGGTGTCTTATGTCAAATGGTAAATTTTGCATAAAAATGCAAAGACAACCTATTTAGGCTGTAGCAACCACCCTATAGGTTCCTAAGCATTTCTAGACTAAAAGTCAGGGGCAGAGAGGTATGAGGGTCAATCTTGAGGCTTTTGGAACCTCCCTTCGACCTAAAATTGATGGAAAAATGAATATCTAGCAAGCTAGCTGCTAGAAAACTCTTTTCAAATTTTGGGTAAAATATTCTTGGTAAATTCACCCAGAAATTTCCAGATTTAGATTTATACTTTAAATTTGGCTGGAAATTATCTAAAATTTACTCCAAGTACAAGGAAATGCAGAATGTAAGCATGCTAGGATACATGGAAGAGGTTTGGTGATAGAATAACTCATATGAATGGCTAAAACCTCTCTTTTATTGCAGACCCAATTTGTTACAGCAAGAAATTCTTCAGATCTGCAAAACAAATCAGGTAGATACAAGTGTAAAATATACTAGAAATGATACTTGTACCTATCCTTGGTTAGTTTAACAAGTTGCACAATTTTCTCCAAGGAAATGCTTGCTAACTACGAAAAATAATTAAAAACCAGCAAGCTAATTTAGCCTAAACTAATTGCAGAAGATAAAAAGGTTTGAAATTTTTAATAGGAAGTGGTTTTTGAATTATACCTTTACTTTTGCTTACCTCACCCTTGTTGGAACGCAAAATTGACACCCTCTTAAGTAGATATAACCTACCAAAACCGAGGGAATTGGTTTGATCTTGAACAAAACTTGCCCCCACTATTGACTTAACTTTCTTGATAACTTTCGAACCTGTTTACAAGTGGCCTCTATCAAAGTGCCATCTTCAGCGTTCAAATCTTTTGTGTGATGAATACAAGACCCTACACAATTCGAAGCTCCCTCTAGAATGGTTAAGTTGCTTGGATCGATCCACCTGCAAAACAAATTGACAAAGTGGGGTTGCCCCCTAGTTTGTCTCTTCCGCATGATTACGTAGCCCCTCAATGACAAGATCTATCAGCTTTAACGTGATTTTATTTATTACCAAGAAAATTAAAATAAAAACCCCATAGCATATATCAAGAAAAAAAATTGAAAATAAGAATCATTCCACATAGTGCATATTAAAAACATATAGTAAGAGTTACCCAAATGAGCACTTTTATTATGATGGCACCAAACTCAAATGAAAACAACAGCAATAAAATGAGGGGAGGCTTCCCTTTTATAGAACAATTTGCAATGGCTAGTTGGGCTCCTCAAACTATTATTTTACTAGTCATCCACAAGCTAGAGACTTTGTAATTTTTCTCATAAAATATTTCATTACAATTTTTTGATTTCCCTCCAAAGGGTCAACTTGACTAGATTTCCCACTTTGGTTCATCAATCCCTTTACTAATGGCCTGGTATGGTCAAAGAATAAAAGTTGAACATAATAGTAGCTCAGCATTCCACTTATTTGCCTGGAGGAAATTTGACTTGGTCATTTGGAGGAATAATTTTTCTTCTGACAGCTAATTTCTTGGTCCATTGCCCAACTAATTGGACCATGAAGTCTCCAACGGCTAGTTAAACCCTCTAATAGCTAGTTGACTTCTTCAACAGCTAGTTTTAATTTATTTTTTTCTTTTACTAATTGGAATTTGACCACCTTTTTCGATTTCTTTGACGCCTTGATGAATTTGCCAATTCTACCACCTGGGTTTGCTATTACTCAGCCTGTTTCATCTAGGTCTTGCTTCATTTGACCAAATTATGCATGTGTTTCCACATCATCATTGTCTACCACTTCGTCATGCCATGTGTTGGATCTCTAATGCCCTTGGGAATTTGGAGAAACCAATACATGGGTTTTGTTCCTCTCGTTTTGTAGACTAATTTTGGCATATTACATGTCAAATTCTAACAAAATATGTCCTTGCTATGTCACCTGAAAACCTGTCCTACCATATCATTATGCTCAAGTGGATAATCTCTAACACCCTTGAGGATTTGGAAAATTTGAAACATGGGTTTTTCTTCCTCTTGTTGGGTGGAACACTTTTTATGTAATGCATGTGAAAATATACCCAATGCTCCCCCTATTCTACCACTGGAAATTTGTTTGACATATTGATCAAGTTTGACCAAGTTGTAACTAGCCACTGACACCTCTAATCAGAAAATAGGAACATGGTATGGACTCCTCTCATTAAACTGAACAATTTGAGACCAAGTCAACTTTTTGACCATCGAGACCACTTTGCATGGGAACCCTGTATTGCCTTGGGCAATGTGAAAGTTGTCAAAAATGATACTACCATGCATGAGAGTTGTTTGAGGAATATTGTACCAAAGTCAAGGCCAACTATAGACTCCATATACCTTAACCATGTGGTAAAGACATAGGTGCCCTTTGACATGGGTTGGATTGGCCCATATACTAGTGATCACCCCTACAAAAGTAGGCTTCCATAAAACCATGAGTTCTCAAGTAAGCTCACTAAGACCCTCTGATCTTATACAGGACAAGAGGGACCCAAAGTGAACTACAAGGGACCAGCCATGGTCCAACCAAAACAACAAGATACAAACAATGAGAACAAGACATATGCCTGGGATATCTAATACAAAACCTCACATGGTTGTTATAATACTTTGACATGTGACCTTGGGATTACAATGGTGGTGAAAAATGTTATAAATGTTTCTATGCACCCCTATTGACATGCGAGGTAACATTACCTCTAACTCTCGCTAAAATATATTGCCTCTCACACTCGCTCAAACCAAACATAATGGGATGGGATGATAAGAGAACTCAAGAAAATAATAGATGATGAACCCTCACTACTTCTCTAGCTCCTATAGATGGGTCTTGGGGGTGTACAAAGACTCTCTCTGAATAGGATAGATAATAATAATAGAAGGTTAAGTAACAAAGTCCTCAAGTAAGTCGCATGAGAGAGAGGAGAACGTCAAAAATAAGTGATAACCCTACCCAAAATAACCTCCAAATTAAGCATTCCATCTCAAGTGCATAAAAAGAAACCCACGCAAATGCCAAAGATAGATCAATAAGTATGCCTTCTTCCTAAAAATAGAACTTTGATGAAGATAGCACAAACCATGCCTAGAAATAGATGTAGGTGTCAAGGAATCTCCTAGAATACATCCTCCTATGTCAAAAATAGCTCTAGGTAAAGATATCACATTGATTTCCCAAAATACAACTCCAAGCATGAGTAAAAAGCTGAAATTCTTCTCAAAATGGGGGCACACTTATCTAGGTCAAATATAACACGGATGAGACCAACAATAGTATATGAGAAACATTCTCTTGGATTGTATTGTAGGTCCATATTTAGATGACTCAAACACCTTGCAAAATAAGACAAATAAACTAGAAATCAAGCTCCAAGAATCTCATACCCAAAAATAATAAATGAATCTCTAAGGAGGGAACATTCACCTAGGCCAGAATGGCAACAATGAAGCCCCCCGGAAAGCTTGAAGAACCTTCCTCATACCATGTGTCCAAGGTCTAGGTAAACCCAATCAATAGTGGAATCTACTAAGCTAGTGTGCCTTAGGTCTCCAAAAATAGAAAGTGCATCTCAAGTGGGGCTGACCAAGAGCCTCCTAGAATGATCTAGAATGTTCCCAACCCATTTACAAAAAATCAAACTTCATAGAATGTGATTAAATCTGATCCACATGCTATATGCAATGATGAGTCTACAAAAATATGACCAAATCCCAAGAAATCCCAATGCCAAAAATAGACCAAAATTCCATAGTCTTTGATTGCCACTAAATTTCACCCTCACATTGTACCTGATATTTGTATATGAAAATGCAATTATTTTAAAAAATCCAAAAAATTATATTTTTAGACATTGGGTTGACCAAGTTTTATTGGCTTTGACTAAGCCCCAAAATATCTCAAAATTTCACAAAAATGGACCCCCATGCTCATCTCTCCAAATGTTATCCAAATCTACTTCCAAAGTTCAAGAGAGATACAATTTCTAAAAATGGAAATTTTCCAAGATTGCAAATCTCGAAAAACTAAAGGTGCCCATTTGAAGAACTCAATATTGGGTCCCCAAAACTCTCATCTGCCACTAGATCGAGTTTTGAAAAATAGAAATAGTAAAAAATAGTCAAATCAAGATTTTGAAAGCTCCCATCCGACTATCCTAATCCTCATATTTACCCTCCAAAATCTAAATGTCAATCAATAAGGAAAGTCGGATCTAAAAATAGATCTAGAAGCCTATACTTGAAGCTTACTTAAAATAGCATAAAATGCATTGTCCTTTCGAAATATTGATCTCTAGAAAATCTCCAAACACCCATATACTACAACTCTAGAACAAGCTCTTGCTGGAATAATGCTTTGCAACAATGTACCCATATAACCAAGGTACTCACAAATCGTCATTTCCAAATGGTGAATTCTGAGTTTGGCTCTGTTGACCACTACGTGTCAACTACCCATAGTAGTACACCCCCTTTTTCGCAAAAGGGATAGCGCTTGATCGATACGTCCATGCCATTTGACTATAATCATCAGCTCGATCATGTTAAATTGTAATCCCAGTCTGCATGTGTAAATTTGTAAATAATCTTAGCAGATCTGTGTCATGTATGTATTTGCCTAGGTAAACCTAATTTTCTAGTGATGATCTACGTTCCAGAAGGTTTTTTGTCTCACCGACCCATGGTCAATAGAGTTTTCCTTCAGCCTAACCCCAAAGCTGGAATGGATTTTGTTAATAGAATCTTAGGGGACTCCTAGTGTACTTGGTCGAGTCTATGTAAAAGTAATTTGGAAATAATCCTAACTATTTGGTTAGGTTATTACAAATTGTTTGATTGCTAGATTATGTTTGTGTTCTAGAACTGGGTGGTCTATGAGGGTCTATGTCAAATGGGTTTTCCCCCTTGAGATGTAAAACTGTAAAAGTCATGATGTAAAGTGTCTTGAGGATTAGAAAATATTTTATCCCCTCATAAGTCCTAAGTCCTAGGTCCTAGATGATTTTTCCAAAGGCTAAGTTCGAGGATCCAAAAATTAAAATATATATATATATATATAAATTATATATATATATATAAATATAATATATATATATATATATATATATATATATATATATATAAATAATAAAAATACATAATAAATTAAAAATAGGAAATAAAATAAAAAATAAAAATAAAATAAAATAATAATAAATCAAAAATTTTGAGGAAATAAATGCAAGATTTTAATTTTTTAATATATTAAAAAGCATTTAAAATTTCGACGGATGAGATAAAAAAAGATTTTGATCCTCATCGACGGTCGAGAGCATTTTGACATGGATCACTCGAACTAGCCGTTGGGAAATTTTCCTTTAAATAAGGTGTCAGAGGTCATTTGAGATCATTCGATCTTAGAGTCGTGTGCTAAAGAAAGCTCTCTTGTAGTCATTTTTTTGTGCAATAAATAAAGACTTTGGGGTTGAAAATCTTGTTGGTGTTACTCTTCTGGAAATGTCGTAAGATGTCTTTTTTTGCATAAATTTAGTTTCAACCATTAATGATAGCTTGATAAAGATTGATTTAGGCACAGGTATCTTGTCTGACCTCTGGAGTTTGAATGATAGTTTAATTTCTGAATATAATGGCAGGTATCTCCATTTGATCTGAATTTCACTGTTGTTTTCTCCCTCTATGTTAATGGTTGATTTACGTTGTGCAGGATATCCTTAATTTTGAGTTTATCGAGCGTTAAGGGAAGTTCTCGGCTAAACCATCCAAGTCTTGGATTGCGTTTTCAGAAAGAGCCCAGCCAGTTTTAATCCCGGGCTTATCATTAGAATTTCAGTTGCGGATGCATGAAGAGTTTTCTGCAACACCTCACATTAAATTTAAAATTCTAGCAATATTTTTGTGGCATATTGACAAATCTGGCTAGTTAGAGCCTCTAAACTGTGAATACCGTAATTATTTAGCTGGTTCTTACGGTTTTTAGGGTTTCATTTATCTTTTGCATTTTCAGGTTCTGGCTATTTGTTTTCACTGTTTTCAGGTTGTAAGTTACAGGTTGAATATTTTAAGTCGAAATTCGATTTTGAAGCCAGATCTAGGCCTTGGAGGGTAAGATCTGGCCTCAGAACCAGTTCAATTTTTACAAGTGTACAGTTCTGCTGCCCAGGGTTTCATTTTTTCACGAAAATTTTTCGAAATTTTTTTTAAAGATCGTTGCCAAACCCTCTTCAAAGCAATCTGTCAACTCCACACAGCTCATACTACTTCCTCACTTCCATGTGGCCTTTTCATTTGGTAGCCTTTCTCCCCTCTTTTCGTATTCATATCCAAACCCTGTCACGCAGCTCCATTCACCGCTAACATACCTCCTTCAAAACCTGCGTATTATTCTTACTTCCTCCGCTGAAACCTTTTCACACTGCCTTCTTATCGTTGTTCCTCTCTGCAACTCCCTTCTTCCTCACGCAAATTTCATTGCTGCCATCGCAGCCATCAAAACCCATCTACTGCCAAAACCTGCAAAATAATTACATTACTCCCCTCCACGTAGTGATCTTCTCCACTTATCTCGTTGTAACTACATCCGTCATCTAGCTCCCTACGCAGGCATCCATCTCCATTTTAAACCTTTGCTGTCAGCGCCAAACCATCCCTCTACATCTTCGCCATTTCATCGCTTTCCTCATCGCTATTCATCCTTCACCTTCTGCCAACGGATCTTCCAGCTCCACGCTGCCATACTACTCTTCAGCTCCTCCATCTGGAGTCTCAACCCGCGGCTTCTCCATGCTTCCTGTCCCTGCAAACCCTCATCGCATGATTTTCCTTTCTGCTGTCGTCGAAGCTCCCTTGCCCGTCGCACCTACAAACACCAAACGCAAGCCACACTTCTTTTTTATTATTTATGTACATATGCGTAGGCAATAAAACCATAAAGGAAAATTCGATTTTTTATTTTTAGGTTTTGAATTGTATTAAGTTAGCATTCATATTTTGAATAATATATTTAGATTTTAGAATTAAAAGTTTTGATATATATAATTTTTGTTCGATTAGATTTATTTGTTTTGTTTTTCTTAAGTTAGGCTTTAGTTTTAAATTAAAAAATTTTAGTTTGGCTTTGTTCTGATTATTAAAATGATATCAAAAAATATAAATATATAAAAATAAATAAAAAGCAATTTTGGGTTTGGTTTATTTTTAGTAAAGATTTTAGTTTAGGTTTTTGTTCGCATTACTTAGGATAGTTTTGTTTTATTTTTTATTTCATTCATGAAAAATAAAAAAAATTCATAAAAAATAAAAAAGTTAAAAAGGGTTAGTCTTTAGGATTTATTTAGATTTAAATTTTATTTATTTAGACTTTAGTTTTGTTTTATTTTATTCTTTAAAATTTAAAAATCAAAAATTATAAAAAATCTCATAAAAAATAAAAAATATATATATATATATATAATAATATATATTAATATATATATATATATATATATATATATACTATATATATATATAAAAATAAAAAATAAAAATAAAAATTGAAAAAAAAGACTAATTAAAAATTGGAAATTCTTTTTAAAGTCTTTTTTTTTCTGTTGTGGTGTAGTTAAATGTGCTTAAAATGTTTATATCTGGAGATTAACTATTTGAAATCTGGTCAGCATTTAAATTTCGTGGTTGCTTAAAGCATTTAATCTTTTAAATTTTAATTGCTGGAATATTGTTAAGGCATTGTGCATTTATTGATTATCTCGCATTTGGCAAAATTAATCTTTGCTTAGGTTATTTGATGATAAATGATTGTTTTACAAGATTCATATTTCTGCAACCTTTAATAAATAATCATTTAATCATTAACTCCATAAGGCACTGGTACATTAATTCCTAAAATCAATTAGCTGCTAAATTGCCTTGCTGTGTCTCCCAACCCAACTGGTCCACAGTTGGTCTTTTCATTTATCCCATAGGGTCTACCCCCCTTAGTCTCAGGAGATGGCTTAAACAAAGAGATCAGGGATCAAGGTGACAGCCCCCTGTCTGAACATTGTCGCGTTGCCTAGACAGTCTGTGCAACAACATTTTTTGGCACCATTGTCGGGGACATTTTATTCTCGATGTTTCAACAACATTTGATCTTCATTCTTCTCTCTCATCTGGAATCTGGAATCTTTTCATTTGAGCCGGCAAAGTCCACATTTTTTGGCATCATTTGGATCTTTTCATCGCCTTATCTTTCGTCATATCAGCAACTACTCTTCAGTTCGTTTCTTGTTTGGGTGGCAACTCCATTTCTTTTCATTTATTTTTTCCCAGACAAGAAGCCTCCCTCATATCTGCTTGTTGGTTGCTTTTTGGATCCTAGAATTAGATTCATTGTTCAAGCAGCGACTCCATTTCTTTCATCTATTGATTTTCTTGAGTATAGATCTCTTTCTATCATCCATTTGGTCCCTCATTATTCATCATGGATTATATGTTTACCCCATGTCGTTTTACTGATGATCTCCATGATGTTGCGAAAGTGACCATTTCTAAATTACCTTTGTTCTCAAGTGGTGATTCAGTGGTTGTTAGAAAGCATTTAAGCAAGTTTACTCGTATAATGATCGTATATTGTAGACTTCCTCAATATAATCATGAAGATGTCAAAATGCGTCTTTTTGTGCTTTCTTTAGAGGATGATGCTTTGAATTGGTTTAATGATTATCCTAAAAATTCTTTCACTTCTTTACAAGACATTGTCAATACTTTTAAAGATAGATATGGTTATCTAGATAACTCGCCTTGTGCCCCTAAAATTGTGCAACAGAATGAAAGTAATATTATGAAAGGTCCAGCTGTCAATGAAAGATTTCAAGACAATTCTTCATATCAGAATGTGCCATCCACTTGTACCATTGCAGATCAAATCCATGATAGTGGAAAAGCAGGGACAAATTGTGAAATCAATGAAAAGGAAAATCAGAAACAAATTATAGAAGAATTAATGCAGCTGGTAAAAAATATGGAGTTAAATCAAACTAATTATGCCAATAATATGAGAACTTTATGCACCCACCTGGAAAAACGTGATAAAGAGATGGAAATCATGAAAATTAAACACTCTGATCACATAACCGACATGCAAATTCAGCATGCTAAGGAAATTGAGACCATGAAAGCTAATCATGATAGGGAAATTAATTCTATTGAAAACAAGTTATTAACTATGGATGAAGAAATGACTATCATGACATTCAATCATAATAATCAGTTGGCTACCATACAAGAAAATCATGAGAAAGAGATAAACTCTATGCAGCATTGCTTGATGACCATAAAAGCAGATAATGACAAAGTAATAAAAAATATGGAAGCCAGTCAAATATGTCTTCAAAATAAGTTACTGACCATGGAAGAAGACCATGCCCGACAAATCAGTGCTATGAAGGTTCAACACTCTAGTCAGATGGATGCCATTAAAATACAGGTTCATACGTTTCAACAGCAGTCAGAGGATGAAACAAACCAGGGAACGTCAATAGATCAAAAGCCTCATTATCTGCTGCAACAAGCTCCATCTTATTATGAGGTCCTTTGTTCCATTGAAAAGTGGCTAATTGAAGGTGACCTGGATAAACGGAAATTAATAATCAGGGTGATATTCACACGGTTAATCCACGAGTCATAGAAGATCAAGTTATAACTCATGGCACCTGTGAGATTGATCCATCATCCTTGACAAAGCAGATGTAGAATGAAGAAAGACATGTCACGCATATCTTACATACTTCATCTGAGAGTTTCAAAGTAGAAAGTTCCACATCATCAATGACACAGCCAACCACAAAGAAAAAACGCAAGAGAAAGAGAATGAGAAGGAGATTTGATGCATCAGACGACCGCGAACAGCTTGATTTTCAGATAGGAAAAAATCCTACTGTATGCAGAGTTGGACATGGCACATCCGAGAATTAGCCGACATATTTGCCTGAAAGCAGGCAAATGCTCAGTATACACTATATTGAACACATCTGATGCCATGGGGCATCCTCTGTATTTCTAACCCTACTCCTTGTTTTTTCAGCATTTTCATTTCCGTTATAGATAGTTAATAAATGAAGAGCTTATATCTTTCCTGTGCTTAATGTTATATGATGATTTTTTGATGGACGCTACTTATGTTTTGTTGTGTGTTGCGTGCATGCAAATTCTGGATTCTCACATTCCTACAATGCAGCAACGTGTCCCCAAGCAGAGCCAGATGTTGACCACTACGTGTCAACTACCCATAACAGTACACCCCCTTTTTCGCAAAAGAGATAGCGCTTGATCAATATGTCCGTGCCATTCAACTGTCATCATCAGCCCGATCATGTTAAATTGTAATCCCAGTCTGCATGTGTAAATTTGTAAATAATCTTAGCAGATCTGTGTCATGTATGTATTTGCCTAGGTAAACCTAACTTTCTAGTGATGATCTACGTTCCGGAAAGTTTTTTGTCTCACCGACCCATGGTCGGTAGAGTTTTCCTTCAGCCTAACCCCAAAGCCGGAATGGATTTTGTCATTAGAATCTTAGGAGACTCCTAGTGTACTTGGTCGAGTCTATGTAAAAGTAGTTTGGAAATAATCCTAACTATTTGGTTAGGTTATTACAAATTGCTTGATCTGGTAGATTATGTTTGTGTCGTAGAACTGGGTGGTCTATGAGGGTCTATGCCAAATGGGTTTTCTCCCTTGAGATGTAAAATTGTAAAAGTCACGATGTAAAGTGTCTTGAGGGTTAGAAAATGTTTTATCCCCTCGTAAGTCCTAAGTCCCAGGTCCTAGATGATTTTTCCAAAGGCTAAGTTCGAGGATCCAAAAATTAAAAATAAATAAATAAATAAAAATAGAAATAATATAATATATATATATATTATATATATTTAATTTATTAATATAAATAATAATAAAATTAGACTTAAAAAAATAATAAAATAAATTTAAATAAAGTATAATATTTTAAATATAGAAATAATAAAATATAATAAGTCAAAGTTTGAGGAAATAATGCAGATTTTAATTTTTAATATATTAAATGCATTGCAAATTTTGACAGATGAGATTAAAAGAGATTTTGATCCTCATCGATGGTCGAGATCATTTTGACATGGATCACTCAAACTAGCCATTGGGAAATTTTCCTTTAAATAGGGTGTCATGGGTCATTTGAGATCATTCGATCTTAGAGTCGTGTGCTAAAGAAAGCTCTCTTGTAGTCATTTTTTTGTGCAATAAAGAAAGACTTTGGGGTTGAAAATCTTGCTGGTGTTACTATTCTGGAAATGCTGTAAGATGTTTTATTTTTCTGCATAAATTTAGTTTCAGCCATTAACAATAGCTTGATAAAGAATGATTTAGGCACAGGTATCTTGTCTAATCTCTGGGGTTTTAATGATAGTTTAATTTCTGAATATAATGGCAGGTATCTCCATTTGATCTTAATTCCGTTGTTGTTTTCTCCCTCTATGTTAATGGTTGATTTAAGATGTGCAGGATATCCTTAATTTTGAGTTTACCAGGCGTTAAAGGATGTTCTCTGCTGAACCAGCCAACTCCCGGATTATGTTGATTAAAACTGGCTGAAAGAGCCCAACCAGTTTTAATCCCGGGCTTATCATTAGAATTTCAATTGCAGATGCATGAAAGATTTTCTGCAACACCTCACATTAAATTTAAAATTCTAAAAATATTTTTGTGGCATATTGACAAATCTGGCTAGTTAGAGCATCTAAACTGTGAATACTGTAATTATTTCGCTGGTTCTTAGGGTCTTTAGGATTTCATTTATTTTTTGTATTTTCAGGTTTTGGTTGTTTGTTTTCACTGTTTTCAAGTTGCAGGTTGAAGATCTGAAGTCGAAATTCGATTTTGAAGCCAGATCTAGGCCCTGGAGGGTAAGATTTGGCCTCAGAACCAGTTCAGTTTTTACAGGTGTATAGTTCTGCTGCCCAGAATTTCATTTTTTCAGGAAAATTTTTCGAAATTTTTTTTTAAAGATCGCTGCCAAACCCTCTTCAAAGCAATCTGTCAACTCCACGCAGCTCATACTGCTTCCTCACTTCCATGTAGCCTTTTCCTTTGGCAGCCTTTCTCCCCTCTTTTCGTATTCATATATAAAGCCTCTCACACAGCTCCATTCACCACTGCCATACCTCCTTCAAAACCTGCGTATTATTCTTACTTCCTCAGCTGAAACCTTTTCACACTGCCTTCTTATCGTTGTTCCTCTCTGCAGCTCCCTTCTTCCTCACGCAAATTTCATTGCTGCCATTGCAACCATCAAAACACATCCGCTGCCAAAACCTGCGAAATAATTACATTACTCCCCTCCACGCAGTGATCTTCTCCACTTATCCTGCTGTAATTGCGTCCCTCATTCAGCTCCCTACGCAGGCGTCCATCTCCGTTTTAAACCTTTGCTGCCAGCTCCAAACCATCCCTCTACGTCTTCGCCATTCCATCGCTTTCCTCATCGTTATTCATCCTTCACCTTCTAGCAACGAATCTTCCATCTCCACGCTACCATACTACTCTTCAACTCCTCCATCTGCAGTCTCAACCCGCAACTTCTCCATGCTTCCCGTCCCTACAAACCCTCATCGCATGATTTTCCTTTCTGTTGCCGTCGAAGCTCCCTTGCCCGTTGTACCTGCAAACACCAAATGCAAGCCACACTTCTTTTTTTTATTTATGTACATAGGCGTAGGCAGTAAAACCATAAAGGAAAATTAGATTTTTTTTAAGGTTTTGAATTGTATTAAGTTAGCATTCATATTTTCAATAATATATTTAGAATTTAGAATTAAAAGTTTTGATATATTTAATATTTGTTCGATTAGATTTATTTGTTTTATTTTTCTTAAGTTAGGCTTTAGTTTTAAATTAGAAATTTTTAGTTTGGCTTTGTTCTGATTATTAAAATGATATCAAAAATATAGAAAGCAATTTGGGTTCGTTTCATTTTATACTAAGATTTTAGTTTAGGTTTTTGTTCGCATTACTTAGGATAGTTTTGTTTTATTTTTTATTTCATTCATGAAAAATAAAAAAAATTCATAAAAAATAAAAAAGTTAAAAAGGGTTAGTCTTTAGGATTTATTTAGATTTAAATTTTATTTATTTAGACTTTAGTTTTGTTTTATTTTATTCTTTAAAAAAATAGTAATAATAATAAATTAATTAATTAATTTAAAAGAAAATAAATAAATAAATAAATAAAAACCAAAAATTATAAAAAATAAATAAATAAATATATATATCATTGGAGTAATTAGTTTGATTGATCTCCATATTGGCTAACCAAAAGTCTCACAATGAGTTATGAGGGACTATTTATAGCAAAGGGTGGGGTGACCTTGACATTCCCTTTTATGATAGTTCAACTACCCTCATGACTCTTCACCTACTCTATGACTGTTACATTCAACTGTTGACACTCGACTTACACTTGACATGACTCAACATTACAATGCACATGTGCTCATGTGAGACAACATGGCTTGAGCAAGCCTTGCAAGACATCACTGACACTTGGTCCGCTGTGGTGAGATCAACACTTTGACATGCTTGTGATGGTGAAGCTGGTGAGTTGACGCCAAGCTTGGTCGTCCGTGATGGTGTGCATGCACCTCATGGTGACATCTTGCTGAAACGAACTCTTGCCTCCGTTGCAACTGGTGCATTGGTTTGGCCCATTCATCCAACTCATCTACTAACATGCGCAGGGTCTTCTTGGGTACGGTTGAACCGGCAACACACTGATGCATAGTGTCCGTGCTGATCTTCGAGTGTGTATTGGTGGTCATGCGCATCAACTTGCCGAAGTGTATGTTCAGCTCAAGTTGGACATGCTTCTTGTCTTTGCCTTCGTGAGTGTGTTGAATAGGTTGGATTGCATGTGTGCGCTCAACGACATGCATGGTGCTGGATCCTTCGCATGCGATCAACAACATTGCTCACCATGTTTGCTCTGTGTCAGCTGCTAGGATGGATCCTTAACTTGTACTATCGCAGTTTCATCCGTGAGTACATGTTGCGCCCACTGTTGCTCATGTTCCTGCAGCAACTTCATGTTCTTCCCGAGTTGTTGCTTCGGCACATGCAACTCCTTCTTTGTTCCATCTTTTGCCTTCGCGCGATCTTCATGTTGCTTCGTCACTTCATAGCCTGAGTCTCCAAAGTTGTTTTCATTAACAGTGGATCTACTTGACCTTGCAACTTTGCTCCACCTCTATGTTGTCAACAACCTTCTTTTGCATTCGCTTCATTCGATATGCCGCCTTCAGTTGTTGTTCAGGATGCTGCTCGTTATGATGTTGTTGCTTGATGTCCTTGTCCATGAACAATTTGATGTCTTCATGAGTAGATAAGCCCATGGACACTTGATCGACTCCATCCCCAAGCTTGCTCTGAATGGTGTCTTCACCTCTGCTCTCCTGGAAACCATTGTCCCTGTACTGCTGAGAGGCAGATGAACACCTACGATACCTGGAGACATGGCAACACTCATAGCAAGCAATCTGTCAGTCGAAAACAAAAATGAACATGAGAACTGACTTGCAACATACTTGGATGAATGACCATGAAGCTTGCACAATTTCGGCCAAGAGGTCGGGAGACCGACTGCCAAGACTGCACAAGGCACAATTCGGGCTGTTGGGAGACTAACTGACTGCTGGAACTGCAAAATGCGCAATCCAGTTGGGCAGTTGGCTACTGGGGTTGCGGAATGCGCAATTCCAGTTGGGAAACACTGTTGGCCCAGGGACAGTTTTGGGCAAATTTTTGGGCCAAGCAGCCACTGACCTCCAGAAATGTGCAATTCAGTCCAGGAGGTCAGTGTTGGGCCAGAATACGCAAATCTGGAGAGGAAGGCGAGCCTTCCTTCTCCAGATTGCGCAATGCAGTGTTGGTGAAGGCAGAGATCGGGCCATGGTTGGCCAGACTCGCCGATAGGCAACTGAAAACAAGTTAAGTTGATGAAATGCATGGCAACACTAAGTGATAGTAGAAGTGATAAATAGTGCATGCAAAACATGAATGGAAGATTGAGCAAACAGATCAACATGCATGTGGGTGAGGCCGTTTTGCCGGTTGGGCGAACCTCCATGCAAAACAGTTTCATGCATGTGACAGCAATGAGATAGCAACGAAAATTGAAACAGAGCTAGGACAAGCTAGAATATATGTAAACGACAGCAGGCGTTTGAAGAAATCAAGCAAACAGCACTCACATAAGTAAAAGCGACAGAAATGTAGCATAAGGCAGGGGAAGTGAGCTTACCACAAAACAACTAAGCTAAATGTGCCAACTACTCTTAGATGTGATGTGGGATGTCAGACATACAAGGTTGATGTGAGGAATGAGCTCTACAGCGTCTCGTTGATGAGTTTTGATAACATCGAGGTTATGACGCGCATGCCACAAATCTAGGGGAAGCAACACTTGGAGGGAGGTTTCTTAATTGCTCCTTGCATGTAACCTCCAACTGCTAAACATAGATCCCTAAAACAAGGGATGCCTTTGCATGTTGCCTTGGGAGAAGTAGCCTGTGCATCCAAATCTGTTTTGCTATGTTCCGGAGGGAACTGATCAACTCAGCTGCACATGCAAGCGACTACTCAATTGCTGGAGAGAAATGCACATTTCTGACTGTCAGCTGGGCTGACTGCCCAAGGGGATTGCGCAATTTTTGGGCCCAGCAGCTGACTGCTGCCCAGATTTGCGCAAATCTTGTGCTGAATTGCCTGTTGATGGGAAAATTTGCGCAATGCCTACTGGGAGGGCAGACAGGATTGTGCAATCTGTCAGAAGGAACTACGCAATTCCTGGAGGGAAGGGTTGGTTGCCCTCCAGGAATGCGCAAATTTTACTGTGAAATTGCTCAGCCTGCAGCTGGACCAAGTCCAGATGAGCAGCCTATGAAGGAAATGGATCACTTTTGTTTGACAGGGTATCTTTGTGCAAGGAAAGTACTGAAGCTTGAGTACTTGGCGAAGCAAGACAAAGTGTTGTGTAAGGTTGGCAGGGAAGCTCCAAAACAAGCTAAGGCAAAATTTTGAAGGGTGGTTGTAGCCGCTACAACAAAACCCTTGTATAATTTGTAAAACAATTTTGTAACTTAAATTGTAAATTACTTTTTATAACTTGTGTTGGGGTTTTTAGATTTATTTTGTATATTTGGGGTTTGGGTGTTGTAATTTTATTTTTTGTAGGTTGGATCAAGGGATCAAGTGAAGGAAGAGCTAGATCTAGGCACTTGAGGGTAAGATCTAGCCTCTTGAAGATTTTGCAGGGCTACCCACTGAAGATTTTTCAGCAAAATTCAGATCTGAGGCACAAAAAAAATTTTGAGGCAAGGGTTTTACCTTTCAGCGAGCGTAAGCCTCCCAGGCCCTAGCAACAGCCCTTTCTCCTCCTGCGTCAACCTTTTTGGCCTCTCTGAGGCAGGGCGTGAGGCCCAGAGCCTTCGGCCTCCTCTTCTTCTCCCTGTGCAAAGGGTTTAAGCCCATTTTTGGGCTAGCCGTGGCCTTTTTTGGCCTCGACCTCCCTCTACAAGGCTAGACGACAGCCCTAGAGGGCTTTTCATGGGCTTTTAGCCCCTGAAACCCTCATTGTCCTCCTTGCAACCTCCTCCTCTGCCAGTTTCCAGCCTCTGAGCCCCAGAGTTGCCTTCTTGTGGCCTTTTCCAGCCTTGTTGACCCTTGATCTATCATTATAGCCCCTTTATCCCCAAACGTTGGCCTTCATTAGCCTAGAGTTGCCTCTTTTTGGCCTCTTTTGCCCTAATCTGCCCTAAAACCCTAGATCTTAAGTTTTTGGACTAAATACTTGGTGGTTTTGCAGGCTTAAGGTCTCAAAATTTGTATTTTTCAGGTGGCAACTTGATCCTAAAGTTTCAACGAATTTCAAGCAAGGGATCTTCAAGGTCGTGGGCCTAGGGTTTGACCTCTAAATCCTAGTTTACTTTTGTTTTATTACATCAATTAAATCAGTAAGAATTAAGCCCTAAAATCACATACTACATGATCAAAATTGTTTAGATTTGCAAAATTTTCGTTTTTATGAATTTTGGCCACTTGGGCACTTCAAATCTAGCCTAAATCTAGCTTTTAAGCTTGCTGAAATTTACTGAATAACTGAAAAATTCAGATTTGAATATTTCTAAAGCATACACTTAATAAGAGTCAAATTTTTGAATTTTCAGTTTCTAACAAAATTTTACTATTTTTGGACATTTTTGGCATTATTAGTATTGCTAGCTTGTTGATCTGTCATTTGTTTACTATTGTAATAAACATATCAGTTCTGAAATTTGCTGAATCACACTCTCTAAAAACCCTAAAAATCAATGTGGAAAAAGTCGAAGTTGGGATTAAATCGGCAAGGGTTCAGAAATTGAAAAATTCATCAAAGTCGGGAGGTTTTTGAAAAAGTCGACACAATTAAAAAAAAAATACAAAAATATTCATTTTTTTTAAATCCAAACATTTTCAATAAAACCCCGATTTTTCAAAAAATAAAAATAAAAATCATTAAAGAAGCTACCTCATTCACGATATTTTGGAAAGAGTCCCAATTTAATCCCGACTTTTTCGATTTAATCTCGACTTTTTCAACTGGGAAAAAATTGCCAAAAATTCGACTGATTAAATCGGCTAGTCCAAAAAATCGGACTTTGCCGATTTAATCACGACTTTTTCCACACTGCTAAAAATTGAATTTTTCAACTTCTAGTGCATTTTGGCTATTTTTCGGCATATTGATCATTTGTTTTTGGTATCATTAGCTTGTTAATCTGTGGTTATTTACTGCTATAATTAATATTTCAGATGTGAAAATTTACTGAAGAATACGTCTTAAGAAGGCTAAAATACCTAATTTTTCAGTTAATCAAGTTACTTGGTAATTGAACATATTTTTGTGATATTGAGCAAGCATAAGCAGTATTGATTTAGCACTTCCTTACTATTGTCATAACATTAATGAATGCCGAATTTTCTGAAGCGATATTGTTGATTTGACTATTGGGATCTAACACTTGTGTGGTTTGCTCTAAGTTTTACAAAGATTTCTAAATTTTGCACTAAAAGCACTCCAACATCTATCTATTTTCTCATTGGTGATCTAAAGTGGTTTTGAGCATTGGCATTATTGTGATTGGCATCTCATATCTTTGTGGATAAGTTGATCTAATTGGTTACACATCTAGTGGGAATTTATTGAATTTTGCACTTGTGTCTCTAAAGCACTTTATCTTGTTCAAGGTTGTCTTATCATCATTGTCAAGTACTCTTGTAATAAGCTAATTCTCACTAAGTACTTAAGTAACTTAAACAATCTTAAATCAAATTAAATTTCACTCATCATCTTGCATTAAGCATTCTAGATCTAGCATGCATTAATAATTTACCTCCTAGCATAAGCTAGCTTGATAGAAATATAGGGCAACCCTTGTCATCTAGCTTGAGGGACCTCGGCAACTCTTCAATGGTTAACACAGTGACCTTGCAGTCGTCAAAGCCACAATCTTTCTAGCACCGAAGGCATCGAGTGATAGAAGCACAACAGAAGGTATCGTTCATCAGGCCCTAACCTGCTTCCTGCTGGCCTCCTTCCCACAACCTACCTTGGAGCTCAGCTTCAAAATAGTTAAGGGACGGTTACATTTAGATTAGGCATATAACTAAAATAACCAAGATCACCACATCACACATAGGCCATAGGACTTGCACATTATTTAGGTTAGTCAATCATCTCAAGCAACTGGTGTCCATCTGGTCATTTGGTTCCAATTTACTATAAGCAAGAATTTGTGACTCCATTAAGGCACTGGTCTCATACTTTAAAATCTAATCGAATTAGTAATCTTGCTTAAAGTCAACCAAGTGGTTAGGCCACTCATCCGTGTCTCTGAAACAAGTTGGTTTCCAACTTGTTTTCCTTCACCTCATTCCATACGAACTACCCCCCATAGCCTGTTGTTGGGAGACAGCTAACATGAAGTGGGTGAGGATTAGAGTAACAGCCCCCATCCTGAGCGTCGTCACAGTGCCTGTACAATCTAGGCAACAACAAGAACTTCAATCATCGATTCAAGGAAGGACGAGTTATGATTCCAGTGATGATTAGAGAGATGTAATTCGACTTAGTTACCACTGGAGTTCTAAATTTGTACTTGCCTATTTTAGCATGGATCGAATCTATAAATGAAGGATGAAGGCACATGTATTATTTATTGTAGAGAGCACAAGTTTGTGAGAGATCATCTTTGCTTATGGGTGTGTATCTTGGAGGAGCTAGTGCACAGTATTGAGGAGGCTTTCTTGTGTTAAATAATAGGAGCAGATTTGTGCTAGGAAATTGGAGGCAAATATGTGCTAAGAAATAGGGCCACTATTGCGATAGGAAATAGGAGACCTAATGCACTAAGAAATAGGGCCAGGATCTACGCAAGGAAGTAGGAGCAGGGATTAGGTGTTTGCAGAGTGAATCCAAGCTAGTTCGGCAAGAGAACAAGTGTGTTCTCAGTGTGACCAGATTTCCTTGTAAGAGATTCAATTGCTCAAGCTCAATCAATAAAATGCTACAACAAAGGAGCAGGTTTCCCAGTTGGGTTTCCCAAGAAATCAAGTGTGTCAATTTGTGTGATTGTGTTTTTATCTTTGTGTTCATATTCCGTTGCTTATCAGTTAAGAAACTCTAAATCTTGGTGAAAGTAAATTTGGTTTCAGTATCAATTGCCTTGTTTTCATTTTTTCACTAAGTAGTTGCAGAGTTTTATGGAAATTTAACATTCAAGCACTCCATTTTCTGGAGGAACATGGATCCACATCAAGACCCCAAATACACCAAGCCCAATAGGTTATTTTATACACTATTGTAAATGATTTACCCCAACTACAATAGAAATTATGGAGAACTTCATCGAAGCAAGAAGGAATTGATGGGACTTAGTCCCTAAGTTCCTGGTGGGCTTAGTCCGACTATGTATTATATTTAATTCACACTTTGCAGTTTATCTTTTGTATTTCTCTAATCTCATTATAAATAGGTGTATTTTACTGTAACCCTAGATTGCATGGTCAATACAATCACTCTCCAACAGTCTTGTACTTATATAAAGATATAATACAATATAGTGCATATGTGCATGCATTGCAGCAAACTCCAAAGTTACATGCATACTTGGTATAAAGGTTTCCTTCTCATGTGTATGATCTTCATTTGCTATTTTGTGCTCATTATCATAATCCATCCTAGCAGCTGAATGGTTCAAAGTTCAAACATCAAACAATTACACTATCCTATATAATAGTGATCTAATGAAGCAGTAGTTATCACTCTCAGTAATAAGATTGCATTTCTTGAGTATTTCTTCTCTTATTTGTAGTCTAATCACGCGAACAATGTGTATCTAGAAAGCATTCATGCTACTCATTTCATTTTAAGGTAAGTGATTTCCCTTTCCATTTTTTTGAGAAAAAAAAAATTCATATATTACAATGAACTTTCAGGAAGTTCACATCAAGTGTTATATTGTGGGGGTGAAGAGCTACTAACGAGGCAAGCTATTTTTCCAATTCATTGTGTAATATCTCTGCAAAAAGGAAATTTATTTGAAGGGGTAAATTATTACTATGCAAGCAATGAAAGGCCAACATAATATGTTTTTGCAATACAACTTGTCAACCAACCTAGTACCAATCCTATTCTTATAATGAAGTGCATCTTCAGGGATGTTCTCTCTCGAATGGTACTGTTAATAATTAATGAAGTATGCTTTCCCATTTCCCACAGTTTCTTCACAACATTGCATTATTCTTTTGTTTCCAATTTAATTTTAAAATAATCTTAGGATTCACTGGTGCACTTTCACATTTGAAAAAGAAAATAGATAGAAATGTGTGGAAAATAAAAGTGCACCTTTCTCTACAATGTTAGATATAATATGAGAAACTTTAAAGCATTAGAACTCACCATAGATGCCCGCAGGAACTGCCCATGAGGTGTTTAAACATTGGCAACATATTCACAATGAAAAGACACAATCAGTAACTATATTTACTAAACCAAATAAATATAAGAACTGAAATAAATAAAATACAAATGTTGACTATATTTCCATTTAAGAAACGGTTTATTAAAAAAATAAAAAAGTTATCAAGCATGTTAAATGAAATGCAATGACAACAAACTTACCTTCGCTAAAGCTAAAAGACAACCAACTTTCTCATTGTAAGTTAACTTTCGAAATATGTGAATATTACACAATATACACACACATCTACTAGAATTGGTGAAGATGCATAGAAATTGGTGGCTATTGCTGTCTACATTGATCAAACGCCCCACCTTGCAGCCATTGAGGTGGATCAAAAAGTGAAAAACAAAGTGTACTTCAGTGATCAACTTCCGTAAACTTCAAAAGAGCAACACATCAGGCTAGTGTTCAAGAACTGTTTAACTCCATATGTACAAAAAATAAAATTTAGATAATGCTTCTTGTTAGGAAAGAGATCTGAAAGTTTCCTGGAAGCTTGAAAGCAAAACATCAATAAGTGAGCACAATGCACAAAATACAACCACACAATCCAGTAGGATGGGTTGTGTAGACAATAGAGTTTCATGCTCTAGAGGACCTTTAAGCCCTGAAATAACATGCTGTTATGTAATAAATCAATTAGTATAATTCAACAAAAGGGCACGATCTGACCTTTAAGCCCTGAAATAACATGCTGTTATGTAATAAATCAATTAGTCTAATTCAACAAAAGGGCACGATCAAAAGATCATGCCCTTTCCTGAAAAGGTACCCATGGTGATATATATGCCAAGGACCTTCATTGTAAAATGATCATCCTACAATTATTAATAAAATATATAGGTATCTTTGTTATTTACTGAGTCGGTATACTCCATATGGTATCAGAGTCAGCCATTAGCACTGCTCCCTGTTCGTTGAGAACAACCATCATCTTCTCATTTTAATCTATTGTATCATTGTTTGACGCCTATCGTCCGCCTTCGATGTTCACTTATCTAGCCTGTCCCTGTCCGAAAACCACATCCAAGTTCCGCCCAGCCCATGCCACTATGCCCCGACATCACTTGTCTACATCATTCGTCTAACGCATCTCCACTGTCACCGTTACTTGTCTCGCTATCCCTCAGTGACACGTCATCTTATTTTTTTGTCGTTCCCCGACATCACAACCAACGTTCGTCACTATCCAGGTTCCAACAACTTTTAACGCCCTGTGTCTCGTGCTCCATCCGTCACTTCCCATTCCCCGCCGTCTATGTCCATCCCACTGTTCTCCTTCACATTGTCGACCTCGCAAGTCCACCATTGATGTTTATTCTCCGCAGATCCATATATTTGTCGTTGGTCAATACATCATTTCTCCAACCATTGTTACCCTTGTTCATTACATAAATTATACGTTATTCATTACATAATTACAATATAGTTATATATAATCGTTACCCTTGTTCATTACCTAAACTATACGTTATTCGTTACATAATTACGATATAGTTATAATTATATAGCTACAATTATTTGTTTTAAAAAAATACTACATAGTTAATTAAATAAATAAATAAAAAGGAAGAAGAAGTTAAGTTGGACAAATATACACCACCACATACCCGAGCAATGACTTCGTCAATGTCGATGGTCGATTTTAATAAAAGATTGATAGATCTTGAGACTAAGGTGACCGAACATGGTGAAAAAATCGAGGAGCTCCAAGATACAACAAAGAGAATAGAGAGTTAGCTCAAGCAAAACCATAACGAATTTAAAAAGGATAATGCAATCCTTTCAGATAAGGTGGATCAAAATCATGATCAAGCAATGGTGATGTTGACTTGTATTTGTGACAAGTTGAAGATTACACCCAATCAAATACCCCTGAGTAATGAAGCTACTCAACATCTCAATTCTCCAGATACATCAAACTCATCAGACTCACATGAGAAACCTAGGTCTCCAAAAGTATCGTCCATGCCCCATCAAAAAATTAGTAACATGAATTTTTCAAAATATGCAGCTCGCAAATCAATACTCCTTCTTCACTCCACCAGTTGCTACATACCAACAAATAGCAAAACTTGAGCTCTACAAATTTGATGGTAACGAGAAGTGCAGTGTTGCATGGTTCAATAAAGCAAAAGAATATTTCGAGATTTACAGTATTGAATGATGATGAAAAGATCAGGGATGCGTCCATGAAAATGGAAGGTGAAGCATATAATTGGTATACGTGGTGGAAAAATATGACACTTGCTATCAGTTGGAAGAAATTCAAAAAAGCATTCTTTAAGAGGTTCCAAGGTGTCAAGGAAGAAGAGTTGTTCTCAGTACTCACCAAACTGCAACAAAAAGGAGATGTGGACGAATACACTCGATAATGGGAAATTTTAGCTACAAGAGTACCTGAATTATCAGAAACTCGTCTCATTTAGTCATACATCACAAGACTTAAACCCCATCTCTAGGTTGAGCTTGAGCTTCATGACATCACTTTTATAGAAGTTGCAAGACAAAAGGAAAAAGTTGTTGAAAAGAAGCACGAAAAGATGCAGTGGCCAAAAGTTGAGAGAGTATATTCGAGACGAAGATTTCCCCAAACTGTGAACATGGATAATACAAAATATGTTCCACCACATCTTCGTGAAGGAGAAAAAACTAACTTAGAAATGCAAAGAATGAAAGAAGGCAAGTGCAAACGTTGTGGCGAAATATGTGACTCTAAACATAGATGTGCTATGGGAAAAGAAACCAAGAACTTGTATAAATGTGAAGCAACTAATGATTCATACAGTGAAGAATTAGACATAGAAGAAATCAAAGATTCTCCACAATTTTCTCCAGAACCAGATAACAAGAATATTCCGCAAGTATCATTATAATTTATCAGCCATGATAGGTATATCTCAGCCCCAGACATTAAAGTTCAAAGGACATATCAAAAAGAGCAACGTAATGGTTCTAATCAATGCCAGGAGCACCCACAACTTTTTGGACTCAACTATGGCAAAAAGGCTCAACATTTTCGCATTTCTGGGCTTCCCAACATGAAGGTTATGGTAGTTGATGGTAAGAAAATTTAAAAAGGAGGGAAATGCCATAAAGTCAAATTACAAATTCAAGACTATAATCTAGAATCTTTGATCTACATTGTACCATTAGGAGGAGTTGATGTGGTCCTTGGTATCCAATGGCTACAAACCCTAGGCACTTAGTCTGCCAATCATCAAAAGAAATTTACAAAATTTAAATGCAAAGGGCAAAAATACAAGCTATATGGGTTCCAGCCCCTTGAGAATCAAATTGTATCATCATCCCAGATGATGAAAATGATTCGAAAGGGAGCACCAGCTTATTTAGTGCAGTGTCATCAATTAGAAATGCTAACTTCAAATATGATTAACGAAGAGTCACCTGAAGTTCAAGAACTAATTCAAAAGCACGAGAAGGTGTTCCAAGACCTTCCAATGAAGTTGTCTCCCAAAAGAGAAATCGAGCATACAATTGAAGTCAAATCAAGATCAAATCCCATCAACATCAAACCGTATCGATATCCACATCATCAAAAATCAAAATTGAGAGATTAGTCTAGGATCTTTTAAAATGTGGCATTATCACAAAAAGTAGAAGTCCATATGCTGCTCCAGTTGTATTAGTTCGAAAAAAAGATGATAGTTTAGGGCCTAGGCTATGCGTAGATTACAGAGGTCTAAACAAGATAACGACTAAGAACAAGTTTCCAATTTCGTCTATCGATGAAATGTTGGATGAACAACACGGAGCTAAATACTTCTCAAAATTAGATTTGAGATCAGGGTACTACCAAATAAGGATAAGGTTGGAAGACATAGCAAAAATTGTGTTCCGTACACATGAAGGTCACTATGAATCTAAGGTAATGCCTTTTGGTCTAACAAATGCTCCAACAACATTCCAAGCTACCATGAATGAGATATTCCGTCCATATCTAAGGAAGTTTGTGTTAGTGTTCTTCAATGATATTCTAATTTATAGTAAAACATGGAAGGAGCATCTACAACATTTAGAGCAAGTTCTCATTGTATTAGAAGAGCATCAATTTTGTGCCAAGAAATCCAAGCACACTTTACGGAAAGAGGAAGTAGAGTATCTCGGACATATAATATCCAAAGGAGTAAAAGTAGATCCTAGTAAAATCAAGGCTATAAAAGTGGCCGAAACCAATTAACATATCCAAGTTAAGGGGTTTCTTAGACTTAATTGGATACTATCGAGGGTTTATTAAAAACTATGCCCATGTAACTACTCCTCTGACAAACCTTCTAAAGAAAAATTCATTTCGCTGGGATGAGGAAGCAGAAAAGTGTTTCGAAGATTTAAAAGAAATTATGTCTAAAGCACCTATATTAGGAACTCGTGATTTTTCAAAGCCATTTATAATTGAATGTGAAGCTTCAGGTTTTGGTATAGGCGCAGTATTGGTGCAATATGGTCATCCAATAGCTTTCAAAAGTAGGAAGCTCAATAAGCGAGAACGTCTTAAATCTACATACAACAAAGAAATGCTCACTATTATGCACGCACTAGCCAAGTGGAGGCAATAACTTTTGGGAAGTAAGTTCTCCATATGAACATACCATAACAGTCTCCAGTGCCTCCTCCAACCAAAAACGCTCTCTAAAGAACAACAAAAGTGGATTGAAAAAAATTTTGCTTTTGACATGGAGATATTACATAAAGGACAATGTAGTGGCAGAGGCTCTTTCCAGAAAAGATGAAGAAACATCCTTGTTTGCAATCTCAGTTATAATCCTAGAATGGCTTAATGAAATCTGACATGAGTATGCAAAAGATCCAGAAACAAGTGCTATAATCGATAAGCTCCCTCAAAATTCACAATTTGAATGGGAAAAACGATATTTTGTGGTACAAGGGAAGGATTTACCTAAGTCCAAATTCCAAATTTAAAGTCAAGGTTCTCAAAGAGTCCCATGATTCACTATCAACCGGATATGTAGGTTTCTTTAAAAGCTATTATAATGCACGTCAATCCTTTTTCAAGAAGGGAATGAGTAATGATATTCAAATATATGTAGCAGAATGTGATCAATGTAAGCGAAATAAAAGTGAGAACAATATGACCCCAGGTTTGCTCCACCCTTTAAATATCCTAAACCAAAAATGGGAAGAAATGTCAATGGATTTTATTGAAGGATTACCCATGTCAAACAGAAAAAGTAAAATTCTTGTAGTAGACAGACTCCCAAAGTATGCACACTTCATATGAATGAAGAAATCAGATTTAGCAAAAAAGATCGCCAAGATATTTTGCAAGAATGTCTACAAATTACATGGATTTCCTAAAGTCATTGTCAGTGATAGAGATGCCAAGTTTAAAGGGAATTTTTGGAAGAAGCTTTTCAAACATATTTGAAAATACCTCAACATGAATTCTGCATATCACCCTCAAACATATAGTCAAACAAAAATTATCAATAAGTGCTTAGAAGCTTACCTTCGTTGTTATGCAGCAGACAAACAAAATAAGTGGGCTCAGTGGTTACATCTCACTGAATGGTGGTACAATTCAACATCTCACACTTCCGCAAAGATGACCCCATTTCAAGCTCTGTATAGATATGAGCCTCCTAAATGGAAGGCTTTGGCCATTTCTGAGACAAAAGTTCCAGCAGTTAGAAGAAACCCAAAAAGTTTTTCAAACATTAAAAAAAAAATCTAAGTATTGCAAGAAATCGCATGAAGTAGCAGGCCGACTGACACAAAACATAGAGAGAATTTGAAGTTGGAGAATGGGTATTTGTTAAACTTCAGCCTTACAAGCAATTATCCTTAAAACAAAAAGGAAATAATGAATTGGCGCCAAATTTTTATGGACCATATCAATTAACAAAAATATTGGCCAAGTAGCATATAGCTTAAGCCTTCCGGATAATAGTCGAGTTCACAACGTTTTCCATGTATCTTGTCTTAAAAAGACATTTGGCAAACACCAATCAGCACAGAGAATGCTTCCGAT
Source organism: Pinus taeda (assembly GCA_000404065.3). NCBI lineage: Eukaryota > Viridiplantae > Streptophyta > Pinopsida > Pinales > Pinaceae > Pinus > Pinus taeda. The sequence continues at coordinate 360,813 of APFE030437483.1, read as the reverse complement.
ATTAGACGATGAAGGCAAGTTCATCTTAGAACCAGAAGGAATTGTTACCACCAGGGAAAGGAAGTTCCAATCTTGAGTAATTAAAGAATACCTTATCAATTGGAAGAATCTACCTGAAGAACAAGCCTCCTAGGAGACAAAAGCATTTCGCCAAACACACCCGTCGTTACGTATGCTTTAAGGACAAAAACATCTTTTCAAGGGCGAGGCAATGTTATGTAATAAATTAATCAGTATAAATTAACGAAAGGGCACAATCAGAAGATCATGCCCTTTCCTGAAAAGGTACCCATGGCGATATATATGCAAGGGACCTTCATTGTAAAATGATCATCCTTCAATTATTAATAAAATATATATGTATTTTTGTTATTTACTAACTTTGTATACTCCACATGCCATTATAAACATATTATAAAACAATCCATTGTATTTTCAGTCAAAGAGAAAGTTTAAACTAGACATGTAAGATAGATTAAAAAAGAAATTGTATTGAAGTCTAATTGAGGGAAAAGTGGCGAATTGGACAAATGAAAATCAACATATAATACTACAGCCAACTAGATGTTTGTTATTGATTGAAATTATCCTTTGGGATTTCTCAAATGATACATATAGGGAAAGTGCCATTGGAGCATAGAAAATTCACGATGACTTGCTCAAATAATCTAAGAAGAAAAAAATGTATATTATATATGATAAGGATTAAAAATGATGTCCTGCTTGCAAGAATAAGTACTCCTAATGGATTAAGTTGCACTGAAATGGATACGGATACGGAGTTTCAAACGGATATGGCAAATTTTCAAAAAATTGGGATACAATAAATGACACATACACACACACACGTATATAATAATTTCATATTACCATTCATCTTTTACTACAAACCCTTTGATCCCACAAAATGAGCAAACTTTGAACGAATCTGAACCCCTTGATTGCTAAAACTTTTGAAATAATAGCTTATTTTTCTTGATCCTATTAAAACCCAAACTTACTTATGTATAATTAGTGACTGCAAAGGTCCCACCAATGATGTGTTTCAATGATTTCCTTGTTTTTAATAGTTTCTTTGGTACTATAATATTATACTTTAGCTTTGATACTTTATTTAAAATGCATGACTTTTTATTGTTTTTCTTTTCCTTTTTAAAATCACCTTGTTGTTATCACTTGACTTTGATAAGCCAACTTGATGATCTGATAAGCCTTGTCTTTTTATAAATAAATCAATAATAATTCTTTATGACTTTGGCTTATAACTTGAAAATAATCCTTATATTTTCTTGGATAATGTATTTTTTTATGTGTAGTGGCAAATTTTAATTTTGTTGTGATTATTACATTAATATGGTTGGTGTCCAACTCAACTAGTATCCTTCCACATTGGTGTATGTTGTCGCTCAAATTGTATAGGCCAAACACGACAACAATCAGGTCGGAGGTTGTCACTTTGATCTCTGACCTCTCTATTCTAGTTGTCTCCCTACAACAGGCTATGGGGGGTAGTCCCTATGAAATGTGAAGATGGAAAGACTCGTCGACAACCGACAAGTCTGGGAGACACAACTAAATGGCCTAGCAACTTGGTTAATCTAGCAAGTTTAATGATTAGATTAAATTATCTTGAAAGACCAGTGCGTTAATGGAGTCAAATACTTTCTTTATGTTAAATTATATAGCAAGCCACTGGATGAATAGTTGTTGCTTTAGGATGCTTCACTATCCTAAATGAAATGCAACACCTAAAAGCTAAGTGAAATGTAAGATCCTAGTTAAATTTAAGCTAGATGCCTAACTAGATTAATCCTTTCCCTTAGCTATTTTGAAACTAGTTTCTAGAGTAGGATGTGGGGAGAAGCCCAGAGAAAGATAGCAATGGTTATATTAACAATGCCTCCCCTGGAAATCTAACCAAACGATGCCTCTGGCGCTGCAGAAACCGACTCTGACGACTGCAAGGTCACCGTGTTAACCACTCAAGAGGGTCTAGACTTCACAAGCTAGATGAGAAAGGTAACCCTATGAGTCTTTCAACCAAGCTTATGCTTGGAGGTAAATTAGTTAATGCAAGACTAAACCTAGAATATGGATGTAAGATGATAGATCACTCTTAGTGAGATCGTTAAATATATTTAACACTTGAATTACAATGATATTCGATTTAGAACAATGAAGTACTTAATCAATGTGTAATGACAATCTTCACTAAAAGTGGAAACTACTCAATGAAACAAGATAGAAGTCGCCAATGATATCAATAGACAATTGCTCATGAAATAAACAAACTCAATGCTTCTATCAATAATGCTAGAATGTCAATCAACAATAAAGTACCAATGTGTCAAATAGATACACAAGAGAGAGACAGAAAATTTAAACACAAATAGCAACTTTTCTAGATTATCACAAGAATACTCTTATCACGATTATGATTATCAATTGACTTGATTAGCAAGGATGTAAACTTAGATATGAAGCTCACTTGCAATTGCACAATATTAGTTACACTTGTCACAAAAGAAAGAATTCTACAAGAAATGTTTTTTCCATATGATCATAAGGAACAATATAATCAACTTCAATTATCCATTTAATGCAATGACAAGTAAAGACATTCCTTAGAACCAATGTCATAATGATGCTAGCTATCAATGAGAGAAATATAGCATTAAACCACAATGTGTTCTTTAGAGCAATAAGCCAATAATCGTCAATTTAGTTAGCCTTTTAGGTCACTTAAAAGGGAGCCACAACACATGCCAATTATGTTCTTGAAGCAAGTTGCAAAGATGCCAAAAGATGAATGTGTTAGTTTTTGTAGCATCGGATGTGTTCTAGCCACGAAATTGGGTGGAGAGGCTAGAATACATGAGATCTCCAAAAACCAGAAATCATTTCTAAAAATTCCAGCTAGAGATGGCTTAATTAAATTATTAGTCGATTTTTAAATATTTCCCAAGTCTAAACTTAGGGAATATAGCTAATTAATCAAAAATAAGGTGAGAATTCTCTAGAAACTCACACAAATCGATCCAGAAATGATCTAAACCATTGATTAAGATTTAATCTTGATCGTTGGAGTCCCAACATGAAGATATAAGAAGGGATCGATGTGGTGATGGAGGTTGCACTAGAGTCACTTGGAGAATTCAATTTTCCAGAGTAGCAACAATCAGCTGTTGAAGAGTTCGAGCTTCAGTGAGGCAGCAGAGAGAGTGAGGGGCAGGGATGGTGATCCGGAGGAGGTTTTCCAGATCCGGAGAGGCAGCAACAAGAGGGTTGAATTATTCCTATTGAAACAGCGCAGAGGACTGCGTAGTTTCTTCATATAAGTAGTTCGATTTGTTGGATAGAAATTTGTTCTCAGTTCCAAAGGCAAGCAGAGTGTCCAGAGTGTTGCAAAGACGATTTCCTCAGCAGAGACAGGGAAAACGACTTCATCAAAGGAAAGTTGGAGGCTTGACGTCATAGGGTCTGCGAAGAGCAGCGCAGAGGCTGACGCAGAGGGTCTAAGAGGCTGAGTTTTCTGAAGGAAGTTGTGCTTGGATTACTTGTGGAAGAAGGGTAATTCCCTTAAAATAATTTTGCATATATTGTCTTGTTGTTTAGATTGCCAATTGGGCATCCATAGATTTTACTCAGAATTTCGCTGCTGCATAACAATAAAAACGCTCATTGTTGCACCGGTTTTCCCAAGTTGGGTTTTTCTGGGAACAAATGTCCAAAAATAACGGTGTCATTTTTATTGTCTGTGCTAGTATTTTCTCAGTTTCCAGTGCTACTATTTCAACAATTTTTGTGAAGGTTGCAGTGTGATTTATTTGATATTTGTCGTAGCAGATAAATTGTTAAAATAATTAACAATTAGAAAAATAATTTCCAGTTGCTGCAATAGGATTTCAATTTTGGAATTTTCACATAATGCAATATGTTGATGCAAAAGATGACAAGTGACTAATGAACCTTTGATCAAATTTTAAGCATGTTACCCACCACTTGTGGGTAGTGTATATGGGAGAAACAATTTCTCCTAAATGGTCCTCAACTGGCAGCCAGCATCCCCTAATAGCTCGATGTGTCAATTTCTCCGACACTTGAACCAACCATGTGGTTCCTCGCCCATCTGTTATGAATGTATGTTTGAAGGTGGGCCTCTCGACCCCAAAGGTATGGCTTTTCACTGGTATAGTTGAGTAGTTTTCCTTACTTATCATGGGCTCTTTTGGGCATGAATTGATGGGGGGATTCGGTGGAAAGAGTGGGTTAGGTTTGTATTCTTGTCTCCATTGCCTAATTTCATGGTTACCCTTGTATCCTAGTCTTGTAGGATCTCTTTTATTGGCCATTAGCTCTATGGTTAGCACGACATGGGAAATCCTGATTTTGGTTGCGTGGTCCCACTTCCCAACACCACCTACATTACTCCCTTTCCACTCATTTGAGCCCCATTCATCTCTTTTCCCATCCAGGTCCACATGTGTCCATTGGATCCACACAGGGTTAGCCTCCCCCTCCCCTTGTCCGCATCTTGGGTCAAGCCTGGAACGATGCCCCAGAGATTGATGCAGTTAGAAAGAAAACAAAAAGTATAATTTGGCCACTCTCAACAGGAAATGTACCATAAAATGCAAAAGATGGCCAGGACATATAAATTTAGCATGTGGGAAAAAGCCAAACATGAGCTCTACCCCTTAACTATGGTCATCACCCTGGTTCTTATGGGCCCTAGATGAGCCCCCTCCATCATTAAGGAACCCATGATTGTCCCAACCCTTGGTGGGCAATGAACTGCCTCACCTTAAGGGGGTATCCATTGCTACATATTACACATCATGCTCTCCATCGCCTGGAGCCCTGAGCAGTTATGAAGAAAAATCAATCAAAGGTAAAAGGCATATGAAGAAGGGTGGAAAAACTTAGGTTGGGGTAACTCATGTACCATGATTTGCTCCCTCCTACACTCATATACCCAAGTGTGGGCTTCTCTTAATATAGCTACCCTTGCACCTTGACATGTGTTCTAGATGATTCCCCTGATCCCCACTCCATTCCATTATTATATCATTTGTCACCTACCTCTTAAATGATGTACCATGGGCATGCCACCCCCTTTAGAGGTTGAAACCGCCTAATAGGGTCATTGGTTAACCCCCAATTGAGCTTGGAGACACTTGTACATGCCAAAGCCCACTATGGAAGGGCATGCCACCATGAAGTGCCCCATTGATACCATGACTTGTAAGCATTATTACTTGATTGTTCTAATGATTTGTTGTATTGGAGGGCAAGGGCACGCATTGGATCTTATGCAAGATTGCATGTGGGTCTTCATTTGGGGTTTGGTCTCCCAATACAAGGTCCTAGCCCTCTAGAGGGCCACATTGGCACTTGTAGGGTGAGCGTTGAGAGCCATGGGCCTCCACCATAGCAGATATGACTTCATGGATCTCCAACAGCATTCATTGATTGCTCGTGTTCCACCTTTTGGATGAGGATGATGCACCTGGTCCACCATGCCTAGCCAAATCCACAGTTGCACCATACACTTGGCAATTGTTCCAGGATGCCTCCCGCTACAGAGGGAGGGCTTATGTCATTACTCCAGCCCTTACAGATGGCCTACAGGCATATTTGATCCATTTGGAGACCCATGAGGATGTCCTTGTGCCCCCACACCCACTTGGGATCACCACAAGTTCTTGATTGAAAAACAAGGGGCCAACCCCTTGTCCACTATGTTTAAGGTCCATTTCTACATCATGGCACCCCTTAGACTTCATCAAGCCTCCTCAAAGGCCCGACAACTCACTTTGTTGATCATTCAACCCTCTTGAGAGGCTTATATTTACATTATTGAGCTATTTGGTGGGTTTGTCACCAAAAGTTTTGTTATTATGTACACTATTTTATTTTAGGGGCTAAATTAGGCCAAATTAGTTAAATCGAATTCATTAGGAAGTGTATAAATACAAGTGTGATGAATCATTTTGATCATCATCACTTGGATCGGATCATTCTCTCTTGTGAAATTTTCGCTATTCTTTTGGGAGGACGAAATTAGATGAATGGATGAATTTTGATGATTGGATCTCTTCATTTTTGTCGTGGAGCTTCACTATTGGCATATAATGATGATTGGATATACTCTTTCTTACATGTATGTACTATTTTAATGTTATTTTGTTACTTTCTTCTTGTCGCATGCATGTTTTTGGGGATTTTCGCTATACTAGGCTGAATTTACTGCTTTTCTTATGCGAAATTGTGGAAATTTGCCTTTTGATAGTGTTGCATCATGTCATGGGCCATGTATGAATGAGTGAATGTTCCTAGAGATATTTTGTCGAAATTTTATCTTGATAAGCCATCATATATTGCATATCAAAGTGTAAAGACCTTGAAGCAATTGTCCCATGCCCTAATTTCCATGTGAAATTGTTATAGAGGCCTCCTTGACTAAGTGAATTCATTCCAAGCATTGAAATAGCCTTGACTGCATTTCTCGCAATGGATTAGGCACTGATCCTCCATATGTGATCACCTAAAAGCATATCTTTCTCACCTTCTCCCGTTTTTTCTGGGCCTAGCCCCAATAGGTGACCTAGGCCATCAAATTTTTCACGATTCACCCACTCAAAAAATTCGACCTCTTGCCCTCTATTGCGTTGCTGTGTTTCCTAGAAGCCCCCCAAATTTGAAGCAATTCCAACTGTGGGATCTTGAGATATTCCAAGCCCTAGCTTCGGGATCAATTCTTGCCCTTGGTATCCCTTGGCTAGTGACCTAATTGGGATCATTGCACCAAAATCAGTGAAAAATCCCCCTTTGATACCCTTCTCCCCCTCAATTAGGTGAAGAACACTCTTGATTGATCAGCTCCACCCCCTTGACCTAATTCTAGGTCCACTTGGTCCTGTGTGGTCCCACAACGTACTGAAAATAATCTTACAAAGACCATTTGGAAACCAAGTTTTCACAAGGGTTTCTAAGACTAGGTCCTTCCTTTACAAGTCTCATTTGCAAACCCTAGCCCTTGAAATCCCCTTGGCCCTTCTTGGGGAGCCTTACACCTTGCTTCTCAAGCAAGTGAACCATCCAATTGAGTCTCTCCTGTGAATAGACCTTTAGGGATCACTCTTTAGCTATTCATTGATTCATCCATCTAGTGGATCCCCTTTGTACCAGGTCTCCTCCCATCGGTGAAAGTCTATAAAGAGCAGGGAGCCTTAGCTGAGGTGACAGTGGGCTATCGCTTCATTGTTACCCTTGACCTAGTAGTTGCCCTTTTAGGATTCCCTCCTAGGACCCCTGCTAGTTTGAGCAGTAACCAAGCCCAAATCACTTCAACAATAAATGCTCATGAATTAGATTTGTTCCTTAGTTATTTTTTTGAGTCTTTAATGCAATTTATTACTGCTGCAATCTTATATTCATAGGTCTGCAAATTTATATCAGACTTACAAATTATTATATCAGCACTTAGAAGATGATGCAAGATGTCAAGAATGAACTAGAAAATCGAAGCAAGAAACCTTCCAATGATTGCCAATTAGTTTTGTGACCACTTATAAGCTATAGATCAGACTTTTAATATTCAGATCAGAACTCAAAAAAGCATGTATCAGACCTATATCAGTTCAGAAAAATAGTGATACAGTCCTCCAAAAAGCCAACAAGGTGTCAAACAATTAATGCCAAATCAGCTCCAATGATTAGTTAATGAAATCAAGCGATTGTTTAATGATTTTTTGTCACTTTAATGTTTTTCATTAGTGTTATGGAACTGAATAGATGGTTGTAGCAAATCAGAGAAGACAATGAGAGATAGAGAAGCAAACCAAGAGGCCTAAGGGCCTAGTTGAGGGATAGAAGGCTTGGAGATTACTTCCACTTACTGCAACCACAATGTAAGCAAGAAAACCACTGCAACACAAGATGTTAGTCCACTAAAACAATGCAAAAAATCAGAGATGACTGAATATAGGGCTAAGGCAAGGCTACAAGGCTAGGAAAACCCAAATACTAGGGCTAGAAAAGGCAAAAATGGGGCTATAAGGCCGAAGAGAGACACAGACGAAAACCACAAGGCCTAGAAAGAAATTGAGTGAGGGGACTAAGGCCAAAAAGGTTTGCGCTAAAGAGGAGGAGCCCAATAGGGCTGATGTCAAGCCCTAGAAGGTTGACGCAGGGCAAGAGAAGGCCCCTAGAGGGGTTGCGACTAAGCGAAAGGCCCCTTTAGGGCCTACAGCCAAGGCTTAAGGGGAGGTCGAGGCTAAGGCAAGGCTCCCCAAGCCTGCAGCCAAGGGAAAAGAGGAGGCCAAGGGCCAAGGAAGGCGTTGCAGCACCCCTGGAAGGCAAAAAAGGGCAGTTGCAAGGGAATACAAAGGAAAAGGGATGTCGTCTAAGCTTAAGGAGCTATCGGCTAGGCCTAGTAGGACTAAAAGAAAAATTCAGACCCTTGCAATCACATGAATTTCACCACAAAATGCCAAAAATCACTTCCTTAGGGCCATCGTCTTCCTTCTTCAGCTAATCGTTGAGTTTCTAGAAGCTGGGGAGGCTAGATCTTACCCTCGAGAGCCTAGATCAGCGTTCTTTGCTTGGATGAATAGCCTGGAAATAATTGTTGCTTCAAACCCTTGAGCTATCACCTGCATCAATGAATAAAAGAATTCCAAACCCCGAATATATATATAAAATTTCAAAACCCCAGGGGCTATAAAATAAAATAAAAAGGTTAGGAATAATTTACAATATTTACAAATTAAAATTACAAGCTCTCATTAGCAAAATAATTTCTTTTAGCCCAAGATCAAATAAAAAAAATTTGAGAATTTTGAAATAAAATATTGGAAGAATAATTTCAAAAAATAGACCAACCAAAATCGTCCTGCAAAATAATTTACCGCAATGAAATCTTAGAGCCCAAATAAGGCCAGCTCTTCCCTGCCATTTGTGAACTTGGACCCCAAGGGCTTGTTACCGCTCAAAACTAGTAGGGGGTCCTAGAGGGGCACTTGCTAGGTCAAGAGCAACAATGAAGCTAAAGCCCATTGTCACCACAGCTAAAGCTTCCTACTCTTTACAAACTTTAATTGATGGGAGGAGACTCGATACATAGAGGATCACTTATGAAGGTTAGATCAACTGAGATGGATGTGAAGTGATCTCGATGACCCTTTCCTAGGAGAGACTCAAGAGTAGGACTTGCTTTCTTTTTAAGCAAGGTGCAAGGTTCTCTAGGATAGCGGAATAGGAATTTGAGGGCTTGGAGTAGGGAATGTGACTTGTAAAGAAACTTCCTAAACCCTAAAATCCTTTTGGAACTTGGTTTCCGAAGTGGTTTTTGAAGAGTTGACTCTGATAAGATATGGGACCACACGGGACCAAGTGGACCTAGGTTAGGTCAAGAGGAGGTAGTTTAGCAACCAATGATATTCTTGACCTAATTAGGGAGGGGAAAGGGATCAAGGAATGAATTTTCAATGGAAGGCAATGCAAGGATCCTAGTGAGGTTTCTAACCTAAGGGAAACAAAGGGCAAGAATTGGTCTTCGAGCTAGGGATTGTGATATCTCAAGATCCCACGGTCTAAATCTCATGAAATATGGAGAGCTTCTTGAGGACACACCAGCGCAGTTGTGGACCAAAAATAGAAGTATTTGGAGGGCTACATTGGGAGATATTTGATGCCCTAGGAGACCTATGGGGCTAGACCTAGAAAGAAGAGGAGAAGATGAAGAAAAATAAGTATTAAGGTGATCACCTATGGTAGACCAGTGCCTAATCCTTTGGGGAGATTGGAGACAAGAATGATTATGAATTCAGATTTGATTTTCTTGGTCGAGGCCTTAAAGGCAACCTCACTTAGCGCTAGGGCAAAGGAGAGCAACTTCAAACACTTTATACTTCGTTTTGCAAAATAGATGGCTTATCAAGATAAATTTCAACCATGAAATATCCCTAGGAACATTCACTCATCATACATGACCCATACATGAAGTATCACTATCTAGAAACAAAATTTCCGCAACTTCGCAAGAATAGATGCAACAAATTAGCCCTACAATAGCGAAATCCCAACGACAATGTATGTGACAAAAAGAGAGCAAAGAATAGCATTAAAATTGCACATACATGTATTAGAGTATTTCCAACCTTCAAAAAATTTCCAAACAAGAGGCTCCAAGACAAGAGAAAATGATCCAAACGTCAAAATTCATTCCATGCTCCAAAATTTCGTCCACCAAGAAGGATAGTGAAGTTCTCTAAATAGATACAAGTCCAACCAATTGATGATGATAAAATGAATTCACATCACTTGTATTTATACACTTCTAATGAGTTTGATTTAGCTAATTAGGCCTACATTAGCCCCTACAATAAAATAATGTGTAAAATAACTAACTTTTGGTAACAAGCCCACCAAACTAGCTCATAAACAAAAGAATAAGCCTCTCAAGAGGTCGAATAATAAATAGTGCATGTCGTAGGGGTGTAATGAGCGGAAGGGGAGTAATATATGTGAATCAAGGACCGGGACCACGCAATCAAAATTAGGGTTTCCCATGCAATACCATCCCTAAAACCAATAGGTCAGTGAAAGAGATCCCACGGGACTAGGGTGCAAGGTTAACATCCCAAAGAAAACCTTGGGGACAAGAGCACAGACCTAGACCACTCTTTCTGTCGAATCCCCCTATTAATCCATGCCCAAAGTTTCCATGATAAATAAACTAGAATACTCAATTACCAAATAACAAGGGATATCTTTAGGTTTGTGGGGCCCACCTTCAAACATACGATCATGAAAGATGGGTGAGAGACCACACGGTTGGCTTAGGTAGTGGAGAAACGGCACAACGAGCTAGCTAGTGGCTGCAAGGGGGTGTTGGCTACCGATTGAGGACCATCTTGAAGAAAAAAAAATTCTCCTAGGGATATCACCCACAAAATGGTGGGTAACATCTAACTCCAACTGGGACGTGATCTCTCGAAGAAGTGGGCGAAACTACTCGAATGGGAGGTCACGAGAACTCCAGCAATCTCTTGGTTACCATAGACCTATCACCTGCACATATAATAGATGGAAAAACACAGGGCAGCATGATTCCACGACGCCTTATGATCGCACATGCTATATGTTAGGCCATAAAATCAACTGAAAATAAAATATGTAGATATGCACCTACCTACCATAGAAAATATCATATGACATTACTTCTAAGTTCTAATGCAAAAATGAGCATGCAATTCATCCTACCCTAACATGCATATGACGAAGCTAAGTGTAATCATAAAGCCAATGCAGCCAACATATTATCAAGTCAATATAAATATGCCTACTTATATGATTACTCATGCAGCAAACCCCAAAGTGTATGCAAACCCAAACACATGGAGGATGTTGTGGGCGGAAGGTGGGAAAATATGATGCCCACACATGGATGATTATGTGAGAAAATGTAAGAAAAGGATGTAATCTAGTCCATGAGATCTTCTCTTGCAACCAAAATATAGAGATGTCAACAACCAAGCTTATAAACTTTTGACGGATGGCAACCTCTAGCATATCACTTCCACCATTGTCCCTATTATTTACGTCATGGTTTGTGGCCTTCATTAGGTTATGATTAGTAGGAAAGGGAGGCCGACGAGATGGAGAAACACAAGTAAGTTGCACATAATGATTACAATGGAGAGGGGAGACTATGGAGTGATCAAAACCCTGAGGGTGTGTCCAAGGAGGAAAAGTAGAATCAATAAAGGGCTTTTACTTGACACTATACTCGGGAGGGGGGAAGGGCTCACAGTTACTTTAGATTATATGACCAGGGGTGAGGGAATCACTTGATGAAGACTCAAGATAATGACCAATAGGAAAAGGGAGGAAGAAGTATTGTATTCAACGGGTTTTGCTTTCCAAAAATCATAATCTAAGGCTCAAGTGATTTTAATATAGAATCATACTCAGGAGAAATGGGAGCCTTATCAATTTCCTTAGTATCAAAAATTGGGTCTCTCTTAAAAGGAAAATTGATCACTTTCAACTGCCACTCTTTATGCAAAGGAAAATGAAGATTCTCCTTCCCAAGGGTATCAATGGATATGTCATCATAAATAGTGTTTGAGGGGAAGGGAAGACCAATCTCATCCTCATCCTCCTTGCCAGTGTCATAAATGAGAGCACAGCCAAATTGAGGACCAATAGCATCTTCCAAGGGCTAATGGGGTCATCTTTTTCAAGGTTTTCAAAAGCGGATTCATCGGGAGTAATATCCTTGAGAAAGGTAAGGTTGGTCTCAATTTCATTTTCCATAAACTCATCCTTCCCAGCACATGTTCCTTAATCATCATTTTCATCATGTGGACCCAAGGAGGACTCGTCTCCTTGCTCATTACCTAGATTCTTAATGTCTTGATGATGCTCAATGAAAGCTTTCACTTGGATTCTTAATGCAGGGTGTACTTGAAAATGTCTAAGGAAGCCATCAACGAACTCTTCAATAGATGAGATGCTCCTAGGCTCATGATCATGCAGCCATGAGTTATGACTGCCGAGAGATCCCATGAATAATAACATAAGGACATCTTGGTGAACAACCTTCTCTCTTAAAGCATGTGCATTAAATCTTTCTACGTGGTCACTTACCGTCCTTCCCGCAACATGATTAGGATGCCCAAGGATGCTAGCAATGTCCAAAGTGGGAAATTTATTAAAGAAAGACAACCTATTTGAGGTGTACATGAAAAATATGTAGGAGTCGCCAGGGTGTTATTAAAAATGCCTAGAAAAATGCTTGTTTCACCCTACAAGCATCGACCTTAAAGGTCAATGAAGAACTAGGGCTTCGTTCTTCCAATGGAGTCACCAATAATGATATGTCAATATGTTGTATGGGGAACAAAACACATGCAACGTGTCCCAGCAACGGCACCAAAATGTTATCACTCAAACTAGCAAGGGGTCCTAGAGGGGCACTTGCTAGGTCAAGAGCAACAATGAAGCTAAAGCCCACTGTCACCACAGTTAAAGCTTCCTACTCTTTATGGACTTTCACCGATGGGAGGAGACCAGATATATAGAGAATCACTTACGAAGGATAGATCAACTAAGATGGATGTGAAGTGATCTCAATGACCCTTTCCTAGGAGAGACACAAGAGTGGGACTTGCTTGCGTTTTAAGCAAGGTGCAATGCTCTAGGATAGGGGAATAGGGATTTGAGGTCTTGGAGTAGGGAATGTGACTTGTAAAGGAGCTTCCTAAACCCTAAAATCATTCTGGAACTTGGTTTCCCAAATGGTTTTAGAAGAGTTGACTTTGATAAGATATGGGACCACACGGGACCAAGTGGACCCAAGTTAGGTCAAGAGTAGGTAGTTTAGAAACCAATGATATTCTTGACCTAATTAGTGAGGGGAAAGGGATCAAGGAATGAATTTTCAATGAAAGGCAATGCAAGGATCCCAATGAGGTTTCTAGCCTAAGGGAAACCAAGGGCAAGAATTGGTCTTCAAGCTAGGGCTTCTGATATTTGAAGATCCCACTATCGGAATCTCATAAAATTTGGAGGGCTTCTTGAGGACACACCAACACAATTGTGGACCAAAAATTGAACTATTTGGATAGCTATATTTGAGATATTTGATGCCCTAGGTGATCAATGGGGCTAGACCTAGAAAGAAGTGGAGAAGGTGAAGAAAAATAAGTTTTAGGGTGATCACCTATGGTAGACCCATGCCTAATCCTTTGGGGAGATTGGAGTCAATAATTATTATGAATTCATATTTGATTTTCTTGGTCAAGGAGGCCATAAAAGCAGCTTCACTTAGCACTAGGGCAAAGGAGAGCAGCTTCAAAGACATTATACTTTGTTTTGCAAAATATATGGCTTATCAAGATAAATTTCAACCATGAAATATCCCTAGGAACATTCACTCATCATACATGGCCAATACATGAAGCATCACTATCTAGAAACAAAATTTACACAACTTTGCAATAATAGATGCAGCAAATTAACCCTAGAATAGGGAAATCCCAACAACAATGTATGTGACAAAAATAGAGCAAAGAATAGCATTAAAATTGCATTTACATGTATTAGAGTATATCCAACTATCAAAAATTTTCCAAACAAGAAGCTCCAAGACGAGAAAAAGATTCAAACGTCAAAATTCATTCCATGCTCCAAAATTTCATTCACCAAGAAGGATAGCAAAGTTCTCTAAAGAGATACAAGTCCAACCAAGTGATGATGCTAAAATGAATTCACATCACTTGTATTTATACACTTATAATGAGTTTGATTTAGCTAATTAGGCCTACATTAGCCCCTACAATAAAATAATGTGCAAAATAACTAACTTTTGGTGACAAACCCACCAAATTAGCTCATAAACAAAAGAATAAGCCTCTCAAGAGGTCAAATAATGAATAGTGCATGTTGTTGGGCCTTAGAGAAGGCCTAATGTAGTCCATATGTGCATTAACATGTGGTTGAACTCCCAAAAGCAATGGACAAGGGGTTGGCCCCTTATAATAACCTGTGATGCTCCAAATGACATGTGGGGGGCACACAAATGTCCTCATGGATCTCCAAACAAATCAAAGATGCCTGTAGATCACCTGCAAGGGCTAAGATGATGGTGTAGGTGATGCCACATCATTCTGCAAGTCCTAGATCATCTGCCAAGTGTATGGTGCAACTCTGGGGCTAGCTGGGCATGATGGATCAAGTGCCTCTTCCTCGTCCAATAAGTGAACCACGAGCAATCTCTGAATGGTTATGTGGATCCATGGAATGTTTTCTGCTGTTGTGGATGCCCATGGCTCTCTACACACACCCTACATGTGCCAATGTAGCCCTCTAGGGTCAGGACCCCGTATAGGGAGACCAAACCCAAATGGAAACCGCCTACAATCCTGCATAAGATCCAATGCGTCCCCGTGCCTTCCAGCACACCAAGTCATTAAAGAAATCAAGTAAAAGAGTTCATAAACCATGGATAACAAGTGAGCACTTCATAATGGCATGCCCTTCCATAGTGGGCTTTGGCATGTGCTAATGTCTCCCAGCTCCAAACAAGGTTAACCAAGCATCCTATTAGGTGGTTTCTACCTCTAAAGGGGGCGGTATGTCCGTGGTACATCCTTCAAATGGTGGTGGCATGGAATGAAGTAGGGAATGAAAGGGGGCAACCTGGATCACATGCCATGGTACAAGGCTAGCTAATAAAAGGGAAGCCCACACTAGGGTAAATAATGTGTAGGAGGGAGCAATCATGGCGCATGAGTTACCCCGACCTTGATTTTTCCATCTTTCTTCATATGCTTTTTGCCTTTTGATGATTTTCTTTGGTTAACTGCTCAGGGCTCTAGGTAATGAGAGCATGATGCGTAAAGTATAGCAGTGGATACCCCCTTATAAGGTGGGGCAACGAATCGCCCACCGGGGGTTGGGACAATCATGGGTTCCTGAATGATAAAGAAGGCTCATCAAGGGCCATGTAGGAACCAAGGTGATGGCCATGAAATGGGGTAGAGCTCATGTCATGGCTTTTGCCCGCGTGCTAAATTCTTTTGTCCCAACCATCTTTTGCATTTTGTGGTACAATTTCCTGTTGAATGTGGCCAAATATGCTTTTTCCTTTTCTTTTAGCTACATCAACCTCTAGGCATCATTCCAAGCCCAACCCAAGAAGTGGGGCAAGGGGAGGGGGTGGCTGACCCTATGAGAACCCAGTGGAGGAATGTGGACCCAAGTGAGAAGAGAGATGATTGGGGGTGTAATGAGCGAAAGGGGAGTAATATATGTGAATCGGGGAGCGGGACCACGCAACCAAAATTAGAGTTTCCCATGTAGTACCATCCCTAAACCAATAGGTCAATAAAAGAGATCCCACAGGACTAGGGTGTAAGGTTAACATCCCAAAAGAGACCTAGGGGACAAGAGCACAGACCTAGACCACTCTTTCCGCTGAATCCCCCCATTAATCTATGCCCAAAGTTCCCATGATAAATAAACTAGAATACTCAATTACCAAATAACAAGGCATACCTTTAGGTTTGGGGGGGCCACCTTCAAACATATGATCATGACAAATGAGTGAGGGACAACATGGCTGACTCAGGTGGCAGAGAAATGACACAATGAGCTAGCTGGTGGTTGCAACAGGCTGTTTGCTGTCGGCTGAGGACCATCTTGGAGAAAAAAAAAAATCTCCTATGGATATCACCCACAAAATGGTGGGTAACAAAGCTAGCATACCTGTAAATATCTATAAAAATTCTCAAGATAAACTGTTAGATCATATGGTGAATCCGATCACCTAAGATAACTCGTACCAATAGAATGTTCTTATCACTAACAGATGAAATAGCAGTAAAAAATAATTTAGCACAATATAGGATAAACACATAGCTAACACATACCACGGATCAACAGATAGAAAAACACAATGAACTGAAGCCCAAAGCCTTTTATGATAAAAAATGTTCCCAGTAGAGTAGCAGCTCAGTGCAAGCATTACAAAATTACCTCTTCCAAAGACGGGAAATAGAAGTTAAATGGCTTCCTTATATAGAGAAAACCCCTCCGTGTGGAAAATAACGGCTAGTTGGTTTGATCCTCGTCAAAATAATCTCAACTATAAAAAATCACATTATCATCTTTTAATCTTCGTTGTCCAATTTTTATTTTTGGGGAAAAATCGAATTTTTTTTAAAAACCTTTTTTATTAATCCAAAAATTAATATGTTAGATTAATTTCCTCAAAAAATTGACTTTGACTTAACCACCAAGGTCCAAGGGCTCAAATTTTCTTAACATATCCATTTTTTACCCTTGGTGGAGGACCTCCAAAAATTGACCTTTTTTTTTACCCATGAATTTTTTATTATTTTCCACTTTGAGAGAAATTAGTTTCTCTATAATTATTGTTTTACTCAAAATTAATTAATTTTTTGATTTAGGATTTTTATTTAATTTAACAAGAAAAATTAATTAATTGACTATAGAGGGGATTAATAATTTTTTCCACACTCAAATATTTTAGCCATGGTTTCTGATTGCGAGGGACCATGCACCAAAATATTTTTAAGTCAAAATAATTACAAATTCAACCCTTGAAAGGGGAAATATACATTTAGACAAAGACCCTCAATAATTTACCCAATTTTGCGACACAATATGATCTATTATGAAACCAAGTGTGTTTATAATTTAGCCATGGTGTTCTAATTGCAAGGGCCATGCACTAAACTTATTCTAAACACGCTTATACCTCAAACTCAATAAACACTAGGACTCACCTAAGACCTTGTCAACGAATTCCACCCTAGCTTTTGTGTTTAAGATGGAGGAAAAACTTTGTCAATTAAGCATGTTTACAAACACCATAATTCGGGGAGGTTAAAAAAACTTCCTAGGATGAAATCATTAGCCAAAACCTAAGGCTTCCTAGGTGTTGTTACATAATTAAATGGTCATACTACATCATGTACAATAAAACTTGCAGAAATTGGGTTTACAATGATATATTGATGTTGATTGATGCCTTTGATCTTCAAAAAAAGTTCTCGACTTGCTTGCACACCGCTTCCTTGGAATGTTGACAAAATTATGGATAACAGTGTACTAACAAGATGTCCCTAGAACTGATATTCACAACAGTTCTTCAGTGGATTCTTCTTCATGTGAATTTATTTTTTATCAAGTGATTGTCTATACAACCCTTTTTTTTGGTTGTTTGTTCCTTACAAGTGTAATCTCAATTGGATGGTGCCCAATTGGCTGCTTAATTTGCAGCGACGGTCTCTTAGAGGTGCTCCCTACATGATTTACCTTTTGCGAGTGGATTCACAATTATCACAAAAAATAGTGAACCGTTTTCGAATTTCTAGAAACAAAGCCAAAAAAAATTCAGCCTCCAAATACGTTTCCAAAACTGAATACAAAGTTTCCAAAATTTGGATACGATCCAAGTACGTTTTCAAGGCATTTCATGGCAGATCGTACTCGTTTACGTTTTGAAAAAGGGGAATGGTGTTTCAAGGAAATTCTCTAGGCGTTTCCAATAACTTAGGTAATGGGACACCTTGGTACCTACAACCCCTCATTTCAACAAGGGAACATATGGTCATTTTTCAATTTTTATAACACCATTGTAAGTCCAAAGGATGCAAGTTGAAACCTTGTAGGCCATGTGCGATTATGTATTATGGTGTCCTAGGCCTATTATGGTCGTCCATGGCCAGTCCCTTCAGTGCCTTCTCTTAGCTCCTTTCATCTTGGATAGAATTGGAGGACTTGGGGTGGATGTCATTGGACTTATGGTTTAGAGGATCCTTTGGTTATGTAGGGGTGATCACAATTGTAGGGCCAGTCCATGCCATGTCTTGCACAACTATGTCTTTCCACATGGTTATGTGTCATAAAGTTTGTATGCATCCTTGACTTTAGTGCAATATTCATCACACAATTCTCAACATGGCATTCTCTAGTTCTCAATATTTCATGTTTCCGGAGGAAGTGCACGGATCCTAATGCATGGGGTCCCGGTATCAAAAATTTATCAGGTCTCAAATTGTTTACAATAATGTATATATAATATTCCACATTAAAATTTTGATAAAAGATGAAGGCATCATTCAAACAAATTGTAGTTTAAAAGTGGTTGTACCTTCTCTGAGTGGCACATGGGGCTTCCAAGTGGCAAAACAAGGTGAAAACTTGACATGTGGAGGCACAATTCCCATGAACAGTTATATAAAAATTCATTTGGACAAAATCCATGTGTTAGATTCTTTAAATTCATAAGGGCATTGGAGATCCAGCTATGAATCTATCCAGGGAGGGTTGATGTCCTACCTTAGTGACACATGGGGGGTCAAGGGAGTTGTTGGAGAAGTCAAACTAGCCACTGGGTGTCAAGTGAACAATGAAGATGGTCAAGAACTCAAGGAAAGTTAAGCCATCAAGTCAACAAGTTAGAAGGTTAAAGGGCATTTAAGATCAAGCCTCATGAATTAAGTCGACCCTTCTCTACTAGCCATGTTATCCTCCAAGTTGAACATTTAAGTGGCTAGGGTCAAAGTAATGGAACGTTGGACCATTTTTGGAAAAAAAAATAGCCATTAGAAGATGGATTAAGCCTCTCTTGGACTAAGTCGAGCCTCTCCTCAAACAAATTAAGTCAAGTCAAATTGATCTCCAAGCTAATTGTTTTCCCCAATCAATCAAGTTGAATATCTCTTATGAGAAAATATGTAATGTAAGAAATAATTTTCCATGTAATAACTTCGTCTTCAAGTTCTGGATGACAAGCTAAAAAATTATTTTCTTGCGAGAGAGTTTGAACTAGCCATTATTAGAGAAATTATATAGGGCTAGTCCCTCCTCTCATTGTGGTTGTTATTGAACTGTGAGATCCTAATGTCGTAATAAAACTTTTCATTGCAAACATTGTACATTGTGGGTTGGTTTTTTCTATTTTTTTTCTTCTTAGTACTTATGATGATTTTACTTCATAAGATAGGCATAGGTTGATCAAAGTTTGTGGATTGATCCACCGAGAGGCTACATAGCCACATCAAAGGGATAATCAAGGTGCTAGTCCTCATGACCCTTCATTGGAGGTTGGTAATATTGAATCTAACCAATTGGACAAATACTTTTTGGGGATATCTTCAACTAGGATAAAATTTCATCCAATTCCAAAGTTGACCTATAGACCAAAGGGGGTTCGCAAGGAATCATTCCTAGTTGGACTTGGTAATTAGTGGAGTTGTCTTAGACAAGAGTGGGCGCAGTTAGTCTTCTAATTCCAACTTCATTTCTTGTCCTAAACTGCGAGGCTAACATATGAGGGGTTGTGATTCGTGTTGTTGCATTACTTGCACACCTAGGTTAGTGTGGGAAAAATGCTCAACCCCACAAGATGTGACTTGGTGGAAAACTAAGAAATGGGGATGTCACCCATTCCCAACTCTCTCGGTTAAAGATTTCTCCTAGTTAAAGCTAAAGAGGGTGGTCCCTAATGAAAATTAGTGAATGAAATCTGAGTTTCTAGGAGACTAAATTAAATGGAAAGCTTATCAACAATAGTAAATTGCATCCAATTCCAAAGTTGACCTACAGACCAAAGGGGGTTCGCAAGGAATCATTCCTAGTTGGACTTGGTAATCAGTGGAGTTGTCTTGGACAAGAGTGGGCGCAATTAGTCTTCTAATTCCAACTTCATTTCTTGTCCTAAACTGTGAGGCTAACACATGAGGGGTTGTGATTCGTGTTGTTGTCTTGCTTGCATGCCTAGGTTAGTGTGGGAAAAATCCTCAACCCCACAAAATGTGACTTGGTGGAAAACTAAGAAATGGGGTTGTCACCCATTCCCAACGGTATCCGTTAAAGCTCTCTCCTAGTTAAAGCTAAGGGGGGTGGTCCCTAATGAAAATTAGTGAATGAAATCTAAGTTTCTAGGAAACTAAATTAAATGGAAAGCTTATCAACAATAGTAAATTGATCCCACAATATGATCAATTAAAAAGATATATGAGCAACTTTCAATAATTCATTCAAGAAAAATATGACATCATAGACCAGTGCTTAAACAATTAATTGCTCAAAGAAAATAACATGTACTTTCTCAAATGAAAATGTAATGACAAGCAATCTTGCAAAAGAGAACAATGTTAGATGAAATATGAAATATCACTTACAAGATACAAATGGAATATTGTACTTGTAAATAAATGCTCAAGTAAAAGATAATACCATTCCATGATCATAAGCTAAACATCAAGTACATGTGATATCAATTTGGCAAGTAAAGTAAATATTGCAAAATGAAAGATCCACGCTAGTTGCGAAATGCTACTTGAAAGAAGATAATTTACAAATAAATTTCAATAAACCAAAAGGATATTACTTGCAATATGTGAATAGAAATTGTACTTGATAAAGCAAAGTGCTCAAATAACAAGAGATAACAACATCAACAAATGATGAGGCCATCCATCATGATAAGTACATGAGATAAATAGTATTGCAAGTAAATCTAAAAGTATCCCAAATGACT
Source organism: Pinus taeda (assembly GCA_000404065.3). Lineage (NCBI taxonomy): Eukaryota > Viridiplantae > Streptophyta > Pinopsida > Pinales > Pinaceae > Pinus > Pinus taeda. Next base: position 339,728 of record APFE030437483.1, on the reverse strand, counting down.
AAATTAGAATGATATGCAATCTATCTAATGTGAAATGAAATTATCTTGGTAAATTTTAAGTTAAATACCTATTTAAAAGTAACATTCTCTCAATTGTTTTGAAACAAGTCTCTAATGTGAATTGTGGAAGGATACTCAAGAAAAGATAGATGAGTTTGTATTAACAATACCTCCCTTGTGATATCCAACCACCTGATTCCTCTGACGCTGCAGAGCCTATGGCTCTCACGACTGCAAGGTCACCGTGTTAATCATAAAAGAGGGTCTATGTTCCTCAAATTGAACAAGAGAGAGGGGTTCCTAAAAGAGACTTTCAACCAAACTTATGCTAAAAGGTAAATTAAATAAAAATGCAAGTTAACACTAAAGATGTCTAAATGATATGCATGTCAACATTAGTGCTTCCAAAGAAAGTTAATGAGGGAAAATCATCAAGTAATGTCACCAATAACTTTCAATCAAAATGAAATAAGAAACAATTAACTTGGTGTAAAGATGTAAAGATGTAAAATCACAAGTCCAAGATGTATTGCTTGCAATGAAATAAATTTGCTCAAAATGGAATAACATAAGAAAAAATTTCAAGAAATAACCATCAATGACCAAAGTGTTATCTGAACATGTAATGATAAAGATATTGAAGCAATATTCTCATTGACTTGTAAAGCAAAGTGAAATAGTTTAAATTTGCCCAAGTAAAATACTTGTTTCTTCAAATAAAACTTGCATATATTGTGAGTGAATTACACAAGTAAATGGAAATGGCAAAATGTAAACTAACATCAAGCATGTGCTAGAATAGGAAGAATATAAATGCTATGTTAATCATGCATGAAATGAAATTGGTAAGTGCAGAAAATTAGAGCAACTATCTAAAAAATTAGTCAATCCACAAACCAAGTTTCTCCCTCTAAATGGAGAGAAGGGATACCATGGAAAAAATTCTCAAACTCCCACAAAAGAAATCGGCCTTTTTATTAGATTAGTGACAAGGAGATGAAAACCTCTAAAGTCCTCAAATAAAATCAAGGAAGTCTTTACAATGAGAGCTTTTGACCATAGACTTTCCTTAATGAACAATTGGTACAAATGAAGCCAAAAAAAGACCATTGGAATCTGAAAATTAAGTACAAAATTTAAATTTGAATAGAAGAAAAAATAGCATGAGACAAGAGAGGGTAAGCCTCCTCAAAGCCTACGGCCTAGAGAGAGATGCAGCCTTAAAAAAAACTCGGCTTAGCCAAAGAGAAGTCCCAAAGAGCTCACGGCCCTGTTGGGAAAATGCCCAAAAGAGTGCAAGAGGTCTTGCAAAAGATATGTCAGTACTTTTAGAGGAATCTTTCCTCTAACTTGCCGCCCAAATGGATTTATATTTCTACTCAAGAGGCTGCAAAACAATTTTGAAAGTAAGGAGAGAGAGCATGCAAAAAAGAAAAAAAATAATTCACAACTAATTTACAAGAGCTAGATCAAGTTATGGGAGTAGGATTCCATACTTGTCTAGTTTAGAATCGTGATCTAAGTAGCTCATAAAATCATTGAAAGCTCTAAATTTGATCAAGAGAGATATGAAATTTGAATTTTATATGGTTCTAGAAGAGTAGAAGGAAAGGAAACTCCCCTCTTTGCTTTTCGTTGGATGAAGTCCTTGGAGCCAAAATAGATGGGTTCTTTAATTCTTGAATTTGAGAGTGAGTTGATCTATTTGAGATTTCTCCCACACCCAAATAATCCTTCACAAAATTCTAAAAGAGTTTTATACACACTTGGAAACAAAAATTAGTACTCATAAAGGAATTAGAGAAAATAAAACGAGTGAAAGAACTAGGGGTTCCTCCTAAAATCACTTAGTATTTTTCACTCCTAGAATATTTCTTTCAAAGAAAAATACACATAAGATAACTTGCATATATTAATCCACAATGAATGGCAAAATCATGCTAATATAATCCAAATTGCATAAAAAATTAAAGCACATTAACTAGAAAGATATCACCTCAAGAAAGAAGGAGAATGTCATCAATAATGCCCCAAAGACTTTTGTATTATTATCAAATCAAGTATACAATCTAGCAAAGTCTCCTCGAGCCCAATAGCTCATATCAAGAATACCTAATGAGATCTCAACGGCTCAATTTATAGAGAAACTAGAGGAGGATCTCAATGTAAACCCTGTTGTCGCACAGAATATCTAGGCACCACGACAACGGCTCAGATCGAGGGCTATCACCCTGATCCCTAATCTCTCCGTTTAAGTTGTCTTCCTACAGCAGGCTAAGGGGGGTAGACCCTATGGAAATGGAATGAAGGAGAACTAGTTGGGAACCAACTAGTTCGGGAGACACAATGAAGTGACCAAGCACTTGATTAATAAACTAGCAAGACTTATAGGATTTGATTGGATTTAAACAATTGACACGAGTGCCTTATGGAGTCAACAATATTGCTAGGAAATTTAGGACCAAGTAATTAATTTGCAACTGCTGCTTGGATGAGTGACTATTTTATATGAAATGCAGATCCTAAAGTTAATGTGAGATGCAAGAAACTTGGTTAATTTTACTTAAATGCCTACCTACGTGTAAACCCTTCAATCCGTTCTATATTGAGGTTGATTTCGCAGTGATTGGCAGAGAGAAGATAAGGTGAAGTACACTAAGGTGTGATTAACGATACCTCTCCTGAAAATCTAACATACTCGATGACTCCAGTGTTGCAGAGAATTGTGGCTCTGACGACTGCACGATCACCATTTTAAGTACTATTAAAAGCAGGCTTCTCAAGCAAAGATAGATGGGTACCTATCTCTCTATCGACCAAACTTATGCTTGAAAATAAATTTTAGTTATGCAAATGCACGAGATGATTAGAAGATGAGATGAAGTTAGATTCGAAGATTAAAAGCGTTTATGTCACGACCCAAATGAAATGTCCACTTCACTTAGACAAAAACTGAAAGATAAACTTTTTAACAATATCACAACTAAACCACAAGCTTACTTGAAATCTTTTTAATACAATTATATCTCAAAGAGAACAAAAGCTTCTTCACAATTTAATATCAATGCCAACAAATAGATGCTAAACTACTCAATCTAGGAAAAAAATATATGCAATTTATCACAATTCCGTGAAAGAGTACTTAACAATTACTTAAAAATTTCACCAAGAAATATCCAATAGTTCAAGAAATTAATAGTGCATTTAAAGTTAATTAAAGACAAGCAATTTCAATAAATGTCAAGCATAAAATGTTCAAAACCTTAACATGCAAAATACTTAAGCAATTAAATTTTGAAAATTTAAATACCATAAAGAACCATGAAATTCAAATGCTAAACAATTCAAACAATTCCAGAATAAAAATGATTTTTCTTAAGTGACCCCAATCCAGAAAAATTTATTGCTTTTCTATAGTCAAACTTTAAAGATGATTTAAAAATATTTAAATGTGTTTTGACTATAGAGATATTTAAAAATTTTAACTCCACAAAACTTTCCCTTTAAAATTTTAAAGTCCCAAACTCCTAACACAAAAAACACCAAGAAGGAACTTTAGATAAAAATTTATATTATTCTCTTGGCAATTTTAATGTGCTAAGGCTCATGAACGATGATTTTAATATGGCGAATGATTAATTTAGGTTTTTAATGTGATAAAAGTAAAAAATCAAAAGGCTTAATGAATTAAATTTTTAAAATTTAAAATTTTAATGTGAAAGCACAAAGTTTTCTTTTGATTTAATTTTTTAGAAACATCAAAGCCACATAAAAAAATGGAAATCGAAATTTTTTAAATTTTTATTTTTGTTTCAAACAAAATCAAAATGTCATAAAAAAATAATAAAAAAAATCAAAACCAAAACCAAAAAAATAAAAATCGATTTCTAAAAAGAAACAAAGTCACACTTTACAAATAACAATTAAAAAAAAAAATATATATATAATATATATATATAATATATATATATATATATCTTTTATCTTTTTAATTTAAACAAAATTAAAAATATTAAAAAAATGAACTCATAAAAAAAAATCGAATTAACAAAAAAAAAAAACCTAACTCGAACGAAATCACTACAAAAGAATTAAAATAAAAAATGAAAGGTGAATCGCATGTTTATGTGTAGGCTCGATGGTGGCAGCGAGGGAGAGAGTTTGAGGAACGCAACGTCGAGGGAGAAGAGCTCGAAGGAGCTTGGGCAGTGACGCAAAGGGAACGCAAGGAGTGAGAAAGATAGCTAACAGGGAAGCAGCAAGCAAGAGAGAGCAGGGAGAATGTTTGCAGGTCGGGGGAAATGTTGAGGAGTCCATGCGGAGCAACAAGAAGGACGTCGAGGAAGAATGATGCGAGGAGGAGGAGCTCACAACCAGGAAATGGCAGAGGAACATGCGTGAAGGATGTTGGCTCAAGGGTGAGGGAGCGTTGGTATGCAGGTACGTAGGAGATGGGAGGGATGAAAGCCAAATCAAGGGTTTCAAAAGAGGGTGAAGAGCAGCGATAGAGCAACAAAAATTTAAAGGAAGAAGTCGCGAGCAAAAAGGAAGGAAAGGGACTGCGATTTGAAAATAAAGAAAGAGAAAAACGCAGACAGTGGAGCAAAAAGAAAAAACGCTGCAAAGATGAGCGATTTTTTGCAGAGGAGCAACCTTTGAAGGGGTTCGATGCAGCAAATGGTATACCAAGAACCCTAAATAAAACCCAGAAAAAATTTGCTTTAAAATTTGCTTCCAGAAAGACCTTAAATCTAAATTTGAAACCATTAAACTGGAAGTAATTTTAAATAATGTCCCTGCAAAATGATATTACTGAGGCCAGATCTTGCCCTCCAAGGTCTAGATCTGGCTTCAAATTAAACTTCTCTTTCAGATCTACACCTGCAAAAACGAAAACAAAATACCCAGAACCCAAATATACAAAAATAAATAAAACCCCAAAAACCCAAGTTAAAAAAAAAAATTAAAAATTCAAATCTATATAAAAAAATTTACATATCTATGCACAATGGTTGTAGATCTATCATATCTGAGAAATATGAGTCCAACTCCGCTCCTAGATCTGATAATCCAAGGCTCTTACTAGCCAGATCTCATCAACTTTTCCACAAAATATTTAAAAGAATCTGAAATTTTCGAGGGGTACTAACCCAAAAAACACCCTGCAGAAAAAAAATGAATCTTAAGATAAGTCTCAGAGCTTATATGAGGTAGGTTCTTCAGAAAATATATGTTTAGAGTTGGTTGGTCCAACCGAGGACTATCCCCAAATGCTCAACAAAAACAAGAGAGATCTCCTACAAACACTAAATCAACCATCAAACCAAGTAGAGAAATAGAACAACAATGAAATTCTGAAGAAATAGAGATACCTGCTACTTCGATCAAAATTAAAAATGTTATCCTATATCCAACAAACTGAATAAGATACATGTATTCAAATTATTCTAAGAAATCTATTGATTGATAGTTTTCACATAACATTAAGCAGGAATTAAAACAATATTACCATAGATTCATCAAGAGGAACACCACTGCACGTTGAAACCCAAAGAGTTTTGCATTAATCCAAAAAGCATACAAGAGAGCTTGAGAGCTTAGTACACAATTCAAAGATCAGATGAAAAGACAGACTGACAGAGACCTTTAATTTATAGGTAAAATCTCCAATGACTAGTTGGCTAGATCCCTGTCAAATTAATCTCGACCATTCATAAAAATTTAATTGATCTTTAATCATCACAGTCGAAATTATTTAATTTGAGGAAAAATCAAATTTTTCATTTAATTGATTTTTAATTAACTCAAAATTAGTTATTTTGAGTCAGTTTCCTCAAAAATTTGACTTTGACTTAACCACCAAGGTCCAAAAGTCCAAAATTTCTTGATTTCTTCAATATTCCTTTGATTGGGGGCCTCCAAAAAATTAACTTCCGACGAATTTCACCTTTGGAGAATTTAATTTTACCCAAGATACAAAATTAATTAAATTTCTGAATTATGATTAATTTTAATTTTGCCAAAAAATTTAATTAATTGAATGATGAGGGTTTTAATAATTTTTCCAACCCTCTAATATTTAGCCATGGTGTCTAATTATGAGGGACCATGCACTAAATATTTTTTACATGAAGATTTTACAATTTAATACATGAAGGGGGAACACCCGTTCACTATAGACCCTCAACAGTTACCCATTTCTGCAACACAAAATATGATCTAGTAGACCAAGTAATCTGTAATAAAATAATCTAGTGAATTAGTTAAGATTATTTGCAAATTACTTTTACAAAGACTCGATCAAAAACACTAGTACTTACTTAATATCTTGACGACAAAATCCACCCTAGCTTTGGGGTGAGGTTGGTTAGATGCATTTGTTAGTCTCTTCTTGCATCATCTATCATTGTTAGCAATCTCATTATTCCATTAGTTCTTGTTGTTATTGTGCTTAAAGAACATTGAAGCTTCTCTTGTTCCTAATTGTTTCATAACAGAAGTATAAGAAAGTTATTCAAACACATTAATAAGCACCTTGAATCATTGAGTAATTGGCATTGCTAATCTTATTTCACTGGAATAATATCTAAATATATCTAAAGTGCTTCATTTATTTGTTATTGGCATCCTTATAATCTTGTGTAATCATTTTGAAATATCTTGGTTGCAAGTGATTTAATTTTGTTATATTGGAGCATTTTACATATTGTAATCTCATTGAAGCAATCACTCATAATTGCATATTCATTCTAGGACTAAAAGTGCAATTTTAAAATTTACCTCCAAGCATAAGATTAGTTGCAAGAGAGATAGGACCACCTTCTTCATCCAATTTGAGGAGACTAGATCCTCATTCGCAATTAACATAGGTGACCCTGCAGTTCTCTCGTGAGAAATCCCTTATAGAAACGGAGGCACTTAGGTGGTTAGAACTCCATGGGAGGTATCATTAATGAGGCCTTAGCCTCCTTCCTTTGGACTTCTCTCTCCAACTTGCATTCGAGACTAACTTCAAAATAATTGAAAGGAAGGATTCACATAGATTAGGCATTTAACTAAAATTGACCAAGATCTTGCATCTCACATCTTCATCTAGGATAGGTTTTGCATCTTGCAGAAATTGTTCATCCAGTAACTTGATATATTAATATCTATTGTGCAAGTAATTAATTCTAAGGCACTGGTCTCTCATTCATAATCTCAAGAAATCTAATCTTGTTGTGTTTAATAATCTCACTTGTCACTTAATTTTAATTCAAGTTGCTAGGACATTCAATTGTATCTCCTGGACTTGTTGGTTCCCAATGGGTTTCTCATAATCTCATCCATAGGGACTACCCCCCTTAGCCTGCATTTAGGAGATAGCTTAAACGAAGAGGGCAGGGACCAGAGTGACAACCCCCACCCTGAGCGATGTCACATTTGTGTGTACAATTTGAGCGACAATAGGCCCAAAAAATGGTTTGTCTTGCAGTTTCCTACGTTTGTCTGTGTTTTCTCAAATCTGAAACTATAAGACAACAAACAAATTTACATAGTGCAACCCCTTATCAAAGGTACAACTCAAGAATGTCTTCCAAATTTGATAAGGACATTCCTTACTCTCTCTTTTGGATTCATAATAGTTAAAATATCTTGAGTTGTGAGTGATTTTAGTTATTGGTCTGCATTATATTTTGGATTAGTATCACTTCCAGAGTGGCAGAATTTACAATAGTAGAAAGCTTAGATTCTGAAGACTGAACACCTAACTACAACTTAATTTATAGCACTCATGGTTATAGCAAGGTGTAATTCAATGATGGGTCTATCTTTTGTTTCTTTTATTTAATTTCATAAAATCGAATAAATATTAAGCATTCTAGATAGATCATGCTACAAATAGTATGCACATATTGTGTTGCATTTCACAAGTTTATGTACTCCATACTGATAATAAAGTGTAACGGAATTTATACATATAAATCGTCTAACAGGGGCAAAATAAAGCTTCTTTTTTGTGTAGAACTCAACATCTAGAACAATGTTGATCCGAATTGGATCATTATATTGTTTTTCATCCATATCGATGCTTTCAAAGTGGAAGAGGAGGCATCAGCTCACAGGACCAATTTTACCAGCGGGACCCAGTGTGGCAAAATAGGATCTGAAACCTTTCAAGAGTATTTTGAGCCATCAAAAGACGATTTTTTTGGGATAAAAATTTGCCTCTTTAGTGCAACACATTTTCATGTTATTCTACGCATAGAGACCTTTGCAACGGCGCAAGAATCGCGTCAATCAGAGTCCATATGTGAAAGTTATGCCACTCAAAAGTTGACCTTCGTATTTTCACCACCATAATTCGAGAGGATGCCACGTCAGCTCCCATTATTCATGAAAAGGGGCTAGCCATGTGATTATGATGTAGAAGACTCTAGAAGAGTCTATATTGTAGCTTTGGTTAAGAGTTGAGGCAATCAGACCTAACCACTAGTAGGCTATCGGGTTGTGTTATAACCGGGCCACTAGGAGGAAAAGGGGTTCCATTCTTTTGAGTGCATTTGTTCCATAGCTAAGCAAGAATAACCAAGAGGGATAGGAGGTAGAGCACACACAGAGGATTTGTGCATCGTAGCGGCCCATTGGCCACAAGCCATACTTCTTTGTACTCGTAGCCATATTTCCATACAGAGAAAGAGAGCAAAGTAGCCTCACCTTCTAGCTGGGTTTTTCTCCCGAAGAGGTTTCCCAAAGCATATTTTGTGTCAAATGTGTGTGTGTGAGCTTTTTATTTTGTTGTTATCTATTTTCTGCATAATTTTCATTCGCATGCATGCACTATTAACAGTAAATTTATAGATCCAAAAATCTAATAACACTGTACTAGTTTAGGATTTCATATTTTAAATATACTTTTATCAAATTTGTTGTGACAAATTGTCCAGTGGAATATCCATGACAGTTTATGGATCATATTGGTATCAGAGCAAGTTTTTTGGATGTATTGTGGATATTTACAGGGGATCTAGATCAATTGGACCAAAAGTCATAAAACCCTACTCATGGTTAACAAATCTTTGAATAACATTCGCAATCCTACAGAGGAGGGGCTTTCGCAGCTGAAACAACAAGTCACTGATATAAATTGTAATGAAAATCTCCTCATGGTGACCGTGAGCAATAAGCTTGGGATATTTGGAGAAGATGGGGGTTCAAATGCAGAGGACAAACCAAAAAGGGGATCAGGGGATCGGGAAGAAACAGAGAACCAGCCGAAGAAAGAACCCGGAAAAGATCAACCCAGTTTGAGTTTCGTGAATCAATCACAACCCCTGTTTAAAATGGAAGCAAAGGTCGACATCAAGTCGTACCATGGTAAGATCAACACTCTAAAGTTGAATCATTGGTTGCAACAAATGGAAGTGCATTTTAGCGTCGATCAAATTGAGGAAGAACAAAAAATCTCATTTGCGTGACTATAATTAGAGGGCCATGCCTTGACTTGGTGGGAGAGCCACACAGAGACCCTGAGGTTGGAGGGAGAGACTCCAGTGACTAAGAGGGAGGACTTCAAAACCCTCATTAAGTCACAATTTTAACCTATTGGGTACGTAGAGGACTAGTGGATCCGGTTGCACTACTTTAGGCAAAATTCAAGGGAAAGCGTGCAGGAGTACACCACAAAGTTGAGAAAGATGGCCATAATGATGGGTATCTCCCCAAAGAACCCAGATGTACTCCTCAAGTATTTGGGGGGTGTACAGGCACAATACCTAGAGAACACGGGCCTGAAGAAAGCACAATCAAGTGGATCGAAGCAGAAAGAGCAACAAGACACTTTTAAGGAGGGGAAGAAGAAGCAAAAAGGGGGAAAAGATAAAAAGATGGTAGCCACAGCACACCAGTGGAAAGATCCCAACAACCACTGCAACATTGACGACCATACAAAAGATAAGTGTTGGAAGTTGCATCCAGAGCTAAACCTCAAGAACAAAAAGAATCTCATGGCCACGGATTCAAGCAACCAAGTTGAAAATAGCTTGGACGTGAATGAGAAGATCGCCTATACGTCTATGCAAAAGGAGGTGAATCCGCATAGCCTTTAGCAACAGGAAGAGAAAGAAATGACCAAACTCTTCCAGATAAAGATACAGATCAAGAAGGCCAAGATTGATGCTTTTTTTGACTCAGGATCACAAGTGAATCTCATTGCAGCAGAGCTGGTCAAAAAGTTGGGTTGTAAGTTCTTGATCATCCAAACCCATATCCATTGGGATGGGTAAACAAGGATGCTGAGTTGAAGGTAACCAAACAATGCAAAATTAGTTTGCTAGCACTGTTGATTTTATAGATAAAGTAGAACTATATGTGGTTCCCCTTGATGTATGTGGAGTCGTGTTTGGGAGTCCCTACATGTACATGCAAGATGCAATATTCATGCGAATAGCCAACCAGTATCATCTCATCAAGGATGGAAAATCGTTCATCATCAACGCGCACAAAGGCAACTCAAAAATTTCACTGGTAAGTGCCAACCATACCAAGAAATAGATCAGTTCTAATAAGAAGTATGTTTGTTGTTTTTAAGAGAAAATCAATCTGTAGATGAGTCAGTAAGAGGTAAGGCATCCCTAGAGGGGTGTATTAACAAACAGAAACAGCAACTGGTAGAGTTGTGATAGGCATACAAGGATGTGTTCTGAGATCCTAAAGAGTTACCACCTAAGAGGGAAGTGGAGCACGAGATCCAGCTATTGCCAGACTCCCCATTGCCAAACATTGGGATGTATAGGCAGTTTGTGATAGAAGCAAGTGGGGTGAAGAAACAGTTGCAGTAGCTACTAGAACAGGGTGTCACTCGACCGAGTACATCACCATGTGGGTCACCCATCATCATTGTGCCAAAGAAAGATGGGACTTGGCGAATGTGTATAGATTACAAGGTGTTGAACAAAATCACGTTCAAGAACAAATATCCCTTGCCCAGGATAGATGATTTGTTGGATCAGCTACAACACGAAAAATACTTCACTAAGCTAGAATTAAAGTCTAGATATCACCAAGTTCGAGTCAAAGAAGAAGATACCTAGAAGACCAGCTTCAAAACCAGACAAGGTTTGTATGAGTGGTTAGTCATGCCATTCGGCCTATGTAATGCACCAGCGATGTTTATGAGATTGATGAATGATGTATTGTGCCCTTTTATAGATTCATTTGCTATTGCCTATTTGGATGATATATTGGTATACAGTGCTATGTGGGAGGAGCACATCTCTCATTTGACGCAAGTGTTGAAGACATTAAAGAAGCACCAACTGCTAACAAATCTTAAGAAGTGTGAGTTTGCACGGCAGTCTTTGGTGTATCTGGGGTATCTGATGTTGAAGAATGTAACTAGGTTCAATCTTCATAATTGTACTTGAAGTCAAAATGTAATATATTTGTCAAAAGAAAGCAAAAAGAATTTTATTATTATTAAATTGACTTGTTAAAGCATGGGTTTCATGCTTGGGTCAATTGTCTTAGGTCGAGCCTCCATTGTAGGCTTTAGGTTATTGTCAAAGTCAATTTTGTTTGAAGACTCCTCCATCCATGAAAGTCTCCTTGTTGTCGAAGGACTCGTCATCAAGTCGGCTTCCATAAGTAAACTCATGTCGACCTAACCTTAAATGAAGACACAACGGTTCATGGACTCATGTCAGCCTATTTATGAACAAACCACTATATATAAAGGCATAAGGTCTTCGCATCACTACACCACAGAAACTCGGGTTAATTGCAAAAATAATTTCGGATAACCACAGAGACAAGTTCGAATAAATCACAATGACATTCTCGACATACCTTTCTAAGATAGAATGCGGGTTACAATGGAGACTAAAGACAGAACTTCGGTGATATGTCACAGTGAATGTTTCGGTGCTATTTCAGTAGAGATATCTCAGTGCTACCACAGAAAATAATTTCGGTGCTACCATAAGTGAATGGTCTCGGTGCTAGTGCAAACACAGTAATGAAGTCTCAGTGCAAGCACAATGATAAGGATTCAGTGCAAGCACAGTGATGAGGTTTCGGTGCTATCATAGTGGATAAACTTTGATGCTACCACAGTGGACAAATTTCAATGCTATCCCAATGTTATCACAGTAAAGATGATTCAGTGCTTAGTGCTATCTCAAGATACAAGTTCGGTGTCATTGCAAGGATCAAAGTGTGAAGAAGAATGATTGCTACAAGAGCAAAGAATGACAAGGTTGACTTGATGGATGGAGGTAGTCTCGAGTCTAAGTTGTAAGGGTCTTGGTCGTCTCATCTTGAATCTACCGAAGGAAGAATTTTGACCAGGTTTTCCCCTAGAGTGGGGTTTTTCCCTGACAGTGTGCCTACATCTTGTGTTCTCTTCTACTTGTTGCTTGGCATTAGCCTTGATGATAAGAAAAGATCATTCGAGAGAACAAATAATAATAATGAAAAACAATCACAAGATAACGTCATAATAAGAGAAATTGTGTAACTACCACTCTTTGGATTTCTCAACATGCGATAAATGGAGAGTTGAAGATAGATCCTGCCAAGACGGAAGCCATCATGAAATGGTCGATGCCTACTAATGTTTATCAGGTCTGGAGTTTCATTGGGGTAGCACACTACCTGAGGAAATTCATAGCCTCATTTTCAGCAGTAGTAGCACCGCTCCATGCCATAGCAACAAGTGGCAAGAGTTTCCAGTGGGGAAAAGGTCAACAGAGGGCTTTTGTTTTAAATTTCCACAATCTTGGGTCTAGGTTAGAATCTTAAAATCTCTGACGCTACCAAACCAAGAATCTCAACAAGAACTACTTTGCACAGCAGAAAATATAAAGCAGTAAATCACATATGCACAAGTAAACACAATTTTTAACAAATATTGTACGATAATGTACAACCCAATCTTCACTGTATTAAACCAATCTGAATAATATAGCATTCTATGGTATACAAGATACAATGACAAACTACGTTGCCGCTTCTATGTCATATCTTGTCTTGCTAGTCTTTTGCTCCCATACTGCTCACTATCTGTGCCTTAGACCATCAAGGCCACAACACATCGAGACTCCAGGAGGGTTGCCACCTAACACTGTTGCACGTCACTTATGTAGCATGTACACAAGCTGAGATAATATGCTCTCTGGGTAGGCCTAATCCCGAGCTCCAATCAGGCAAGCTAGCAGTAACCTTAGTCCATTAAGGTACTGCACTTCAGCAGCAAACTTCACCCAATCTTCAGCTCCTCTTCGTCACTTCAAGATAGCTCGTCTAGGCCTACTTTGGGCAATCAACACGCTACCCTCCACCAAACCAATGATGCCCAATCCTCCACTACAAAATCTGCTCCTAATTGGGGTTTCTTATCACTCAAGACAATCCCAATACACGGCTGCCACAGGCTACTCCAATTCAGATCCAATTTTGGTCAACTTTTTTGACCCAACGCACCTCCAAACGTTGCTCCAAATATGTTTGTACACTGTTGTTCGTGATTGTTCTGGTTAGGGCACTAGGGCACACTACTGCAGCACTAAATGCCTCCCAAAGTCCTTGAACACCCCTCTAAAAAGCTGCAACACACCCTTAAGGGACACCTCCTTTGCTACGTTGTTACCTAGGGTCAATATCAGCCCTTAATCTGCCCCTACGCAAACCTTGTTGTGGTGCTATGGCCTGCGGCCTAGCAAATAGTAGTCTTGTAGCCTTCAGTCCCTCAAAACAATGCCTAAGCAAACCACATTTATCCCTTAAGGGCTCGGCCTAGCACACAGCATACTCGACCTCCATTACAGCAACTCGGACTATGTAATAAACCGAAAACAATCCTCCTTTTTCAAGTTGTCCCTGCCTCCTTACGTTGTGGCTAAGGCATAGTGATGTCCCTTCTCCAACGAGTCCTCTTCTATAGATTGCATTGCACAAGATGGATGCCTTAATGGCTCTACATCACCCTCTACTTATGCATAAATGAGGGGCTCCTTCCTAAGACGTCACACAAGGGCTCCCAGCGTGTCACAAGCTTAAAACACCTTAGGCCAACCTTGACATATAAGTGCAAACCCATCATATAACTTCAAAAATTCATGTCTCCACTTCTACAACTCGAAATTCGACGATTCTTTAAGCGTTGGATTCTCCTTTCCGCCGTCAATCATCTCATGCCATCACATGTAGAAATGTGCTCCTAGAAATGCCCAAAACACGATTCAGTGCAAAACCCCATACTTGGGTTCCAAGCCCACAAGTGACCCTTGTGGCACTTTCCCTCCAAACCCTGAACCCTAGGACTTGGAGTACGTTGCAAGCTACACAAATCAACACTCCCTCTTAGCGAGGGAGGTACTTCCAAGATGAGGAAGTATCTCATCATCATCATCACTGCTCACAACACTTGCCCAACTTCTGGCACTCATAATCGCAGCAATCCCAGTATGGTGAACTACGCCCTTCTTGAAAGTGTTGTTGTCAGTGGAAGAATCCTGCTTCTTCTTTTGTATTGCTTTCCAATTTCTCCGTGATTCCTTCTTGGCAATAGTAGGAGAACTCTTGCTCCCCACTGACCACGCGCTCTTCTTGGGTTGCAAAGTCTCCCTCTGAACCTACAAGCTCCTTCTCAAACTCGACTCCCTCTGAGTCTCTGGAACTTGGACCTTCTTCTCGGGAAAGTGTACCTTCTTCTCAGGATCCTATACCTACTCCTTTGAAGCATGCACCTACACCTGCACCTGCTCCTGCTTCTCTACAACCTGCACTTGCTTCTTTCCATGATCCACAGGCTTGCCTGTTAACCTATAGAGACCATGCTCTCTAACACCAAGTACACTCCCATCAGACTTAGAGCCTTTGGGCCTGAATCTTGCCTTCCCATCCTGGAACAACACCTTAAACCCCTTCCTCTTGATCATCAAGACGGAAATCACGCTATATCTGAGTCCTGGCACAAACAGTACATCCTGGACCCGTATCACTCGTCCTGTCTCCATCCTGGCACAACTCCTAGTCCTCAAATCTTCGAGTCCCATTCAGCTAGAGTCTCAAAAACCTCCTATGACCCTGTCATATTTTTCGTCACACCACTGTCCACGTACCATCCATCCTCATCAATAGTACGTTGCGAGAAATGAGAGATCATGGCAAAGTCCTCCTCCTCCAATCTCTTGGTGAGATCATCTATCTCGGCAAAAGTGGCAACACTAGTGACCTGCTTTCCTTTCTTCTTCCCGCCATCTCCCTTCTTCTTCATCGAACATTTTGACGAAAAATGACCCATCTCGCCACAATTGAAACACTTGACCTTACTCAAGTCCTTCTACTTACCCTTCATTCGCGCTGCAAGTAGCACATCATCTTCTTCTTTGGATGAAGATCCTCGTCTCACAACTCTTCCTTAATGAAGTCGTCCTATAGCCTATTCCAGTCTGACAATTTCTCTCTGGCAACAATCCCTTTGATGATGGACTTCCATTCCTCGGTGAACCCTTTCAAGGCAATCCTCACCATATCTCCATCTGAAATAGTCACACCGACGAGAGCAAGCTCATATTTGACCTGAGACAATCTAGTCATATACAAAGTCATGCCTTCACCCTTTATCATCTTGGTGGACTTCAATGTATCCTCCAATACCAATACCTAGTTCTCGTTCTTATTCTAACAAATTTTGAAGAGCCATCCACATCTCATGTGCGGTGTTCTTCACAGACAAATGAGGTATTAGGGCATCCTTCACACCATCAAGGATGATCAATCTCGCCCTCGTATCCAAATCTTTGTATACTTCCAACTCCTTTGGGTCAGTTAGCTTCTTGATGGCTTTCTCGGCAAACTCCCAGATCCTGTTGACCTGCAAGGCCAACTTGATCCTTTCCTTCCATGGGAAATAGTTGGAAAACACCTCCAACCTATCCTCATACTGGATACCAGCCTGAACTTCAACATTGTTACCTACAATGTGACCAACTCCCTCTTAAGTTGTACTTTGTTGTGCACAATTCTAGTTCACTGACTTCCAAAGTAGCTCAGACACGCTCTGATACCATGTTGAATTTCCACGATCTTGGGCCTAGGTTAGAATCTTAAAATATCTAACGCTGCCAAACCAAGAATCTCAATAAGAACTACTTTGCACAGCAAAAAATATAAAATAGTAAATCACATATGCACAAGTATACATAATTTTTAACAAATATTGTACAATAGTGTACAACCCAATCTTTGTTATATTAAACCAATCTGAATAATACAGGGGTCTATGCTATACAAGATACAATGACAAACGTCACTGCAGCTTCTATGTCATATCTTGTCTTGTTGGTCCTTTGCTCTCGTACTGCTCACTATCTGTGCCTTAGTCCATCAAGGCCACAACACATCGAGACTCCAGGAGGGCTGCCACCTAACATTGTTGCACGTCACTTCTGTAGCATGTACATGGGTTGATCTAATCTGCGCTTTGGGTAGGCCTAATCCCAAGCTCCAATCTGCCAGGATAGCAGTCACCTTAGTCCATCAAGGTGTTGCACTTCCGCACCAAACTTCACCCAATCTTCAGCGCCTCTTCGTCACTTCAAGATAGCTTGTCTAGGGCTACTTTGGGCTATCAACACGCCGCTCTCCACCAGACCAATGATGCCCAATCCTCCACTGCAGAATTTGCTCCTAATTGGGGTTTCTTATATCTCAAGACAATCCTAATACACGGCTCCCACAGGTTGCTCCAATTCTAATCCAATTCTAGTCAACTTCTTTAACCCAATGCACCTCCAAACGCTGCTCCAAATATGTTTGTACATTGTTGTCTGTCACTGTTTTGGTTAGGGCACTAGGGCACACTGCTACAACCCTAAACTCCTCCCACAGTCGTTTAACAACCCTCTAAAAAGCTGCACCACACCCTTAAGAGATACCTCCTTTGCTACATTGTTTCCTAAGGTCAATATCAGCCCTTAATCTGCCCCTACACAAGCCTGGTTGTGGTGCTATGGCCTGCGACCTAGCACACACCAGCCCAGTAGCCATCGGTCCCTCAAAACAATGCCCAAACAAGTAGCATTTAGCCCTTAAGGGCTTGGCCTAGCACACAGCATACTCAACCTCCATTACAACAACTTGGACCCTGTAATAAACCCAAAACAATCCTCCTTTTCATGTTGTTCATGTGAAAATTTCTGAATCTAACACATCAGAAACCCCTACTGCAATATCTTGTTTATTATCTCCTACTCGTTCTTTACATTAACAATTTATTTATATGCATAAATATCGAAATAAACACAATTGTAGCCTTCACAAATATACAGATCAGCAACTGAAATAAACTGTGACAACACAAGGGACATTGTTATTTTTGGACAATCGTCCCCAGAAAAACCCAATGTGGGAAAACCGATGCAGCATATAGAGGGTTTTGCTATTAAGCAAATTCTAAATACAACTAGGGTGCCAGAAATGGCTCACCCTTCAGAGAATTTCCTTGGCAGTAATACCTCTATCTGGACACAGATATTCCGGTTGATCAGTAACTGGATGAACGATCCCACAATGACTCTAGCTATTCCTTGTGTTGGACAGTGAAAGCTGCTCCACGCACTCTCTGGAATTGCGTCACCCCCTTAGGGATTCCATCACCCTCTCTGGCTCTGCATCAGCCAATCAGCTCTCAATCTGTCCCACTGAATCACCTCAGCACAGCCTTTGAAGCCCTCAGTGTCAGCCTCTACGGCCTCTGCGTCAACCTCTTGGCCCTCTGTGTCCTCTGCGCTGGCCTCCTCAGCCTCTGTGTCAACCCTTGTTGCCTTTGCGTCAGCCCTCCAAGGCTCTGTGCTACCTCTTCCGGCACTTTGTTGCCTCTCTCATATCTATTCCTCGGCCTCCTGCCGAGCTGCCCTTCACTGCAACTGATCACTTGTTTGATTTCCTCGGTAAACCATGCCCCAGAAAATCGAACTGACTGATCTCTCAAGTTTCTTGGTGTGTCTCCAACTGACCCTCAAGCCTCTTCTTATACTTTTCCTGTTGACAATTCAACGGCCAAGATTAAGTCCCTAATCAATGGCTAAGATTAGATTTGGCTTGATCCTCGTTATTTAGAACTCTCTCACCCATATTATATTAATACACATTAATATTTTAATTTTCCTAAGTTTAGACTTAGGAACCCCATTAAAAATATTACTTATTTTAATATCTCTCCATTCAGGTGGAATTTCCCCAAATGATTTCTGGGTCTTGGAGATCTCATGCGCCTTAGCCTCTCCACCAATTTTCATGGCTAGAGCACATCCAATGCTACCAAAAATCAACAGTTCATACCTCCTTATGCTACGGCTAGGGCATAGAGATGTCCCATCTTCAACGAGTCCTCTTCTGGAGATTGCGTTGCACAAGATGGATGCCTTAATGGCTCTACATCACCCTCTATTTATACATAAATGAGGGGCTCCTTCCTAAGACGTCACACAAGGGTTGCCAACCTCTCACAAGCCTAAAACACCTTAGGCCAAACTTGACATATAAGTGCAAACCCATCATATAACTTCAAAAATTCATATCTCCACTTCTACAACTCGGAATTGGATGATTCTCAAAGCTTGGATTCTCCTTTCCGCCCTCTATCGTCTTATGCATCACATGTAGAAATATACTCCCAGAAATGCCCAAAACACAGTTTGGTACAAAACCCCATACTTGGGTTCCAAGCCCACAAGTGACTCTTGTGGTGCTTTGCCCTCCAAACCCCGAACCCTAGGGCTTGGAGTACCTCCCAAGCTACATAAATCAACATTTTGAAGAGCTAAAGAAGAAGATCAATCAAGCGCCAGTCCTGGCATTACCAAACTTACAACAACCCTTTGAAGTGAAACAAATGTGAGTGGGTATGTTATGAGAGCGGTCTTGATGTAGGGAGGAAGGCATGTATGCTAGCATTCTAAAGTATTTCATGAGGTAGTTCTTAACTACCCTACCTACAACAAGGAGGTCTATGCCCTGGTGCAAGCTGTGAAGAAGTGGAAGCACTATCTGATGGAAAAAGAGACAGTAATTCACACAGATCACTAGCCACTAAAGTACCTGCAGGCCCAAAGTAAGTTACAGAAAAATAGGCATATTCAAAAGATGAGGACTTCAAGGAGGTGTTTCAGCAGTAGCAGAGTCGGAATCATGTGCATCATGGCGGCAACACCATTGACTTCCATCTCCTAAATGGGTTTCTCTACAAGCTAGATAAGTTATATGTTCCTAAAGATGAGCAATTGTAGTTGATTAGAGAGGCTCACACCTCCAAGGTTGCAAGGCACTTTGGTGTAGGGAAAATCGTGGCCAACTTGCAGAGGTATGTGTATTGGCCCATGATGCAAGAGCAGGTAGCTAGGTTCATAAGAAGATGCATGCTTTGTTGTACCAGCAATCCTAGCAACAAGAAACAAGGTCTTTATCATGCCTTACTTGTACCCACTTGTCCTTGGGAAAGCATTTTTGAGTAGCTTGGGAGGTACTCCAAGCCCTAAGGTTCGGGGTTTGGAGGTTGGAGCACCATAATAGATCATTGTGGGCTTGGAACCCAAGGTTGGGTTTTGCACCCATCGATGTTTGGGCCAAAACCATGGAGCATTTCGGATATGTGATAGATGGAGATGATAGAGGGCATTGAGGAGAATCCAACACAACAATAATCGTCAAATTCTGACTTGTCTACGATGAGATATGAATTTTTGAAGATAATGGTGGGTTTTTGGATAGTCAAGTCATGTAGGCTTGAGGTAAACTTGTCCAAAAGACATGTGTCCTCAAGAATTCGTGGAGCCCTTCTTTTGGATACAAATAGAAGGTGTATGTGATGTTATTTTCATCATCCCAAGTGTATTCAAACATAAGAAATACACCTATCTATGGCAACAAATTACAGGAGGAGAGGATGAGTTGCTTTGAGGATTGTTTAAGGGTAAATTGTCTCTCATTACAGGTTTGAATCAGAAGTAGAGCAGGCCGCATGAGGAGGTGAGATTTCAAGGTTGTTTGTGTGTGGTTAAGGTGGCATCTTCCCCTTCTGTTAGGTGGCATCCCTATGGAATGTGAATAGACTAACCCGAGCTCAATTAAGGTTGCTTAGGAGAGTCGTAAGGCCTATAATTTGTGCCCAGAACAATGCGTTGGAACAACAGGTCTATACAAGGCACTTGGACTCTTGGAGAGGGCTAAAAGGCTTTGACAAGGGCTAGGATGACAGCGTATGAGAACAAGAGATAAAGGAAGGGAGGCCGCAGACTTTTAGGTAACTGTTGGAATCGTTTAGGGTTGTAACATATACAGTGGATGCCCTAACAGTGACAAGCTACAATAGTGACACATCAGCCCAAGGTATGTATAGGTGTATTTGAGTTGTTTGGATGCTAGGTGGATAGTCCATGTGTGGACAGTTTATGCAACCTGTGGAAGCCATGTGTTAGGGTCGTCTTAGGTGGTTAGAAACCCTAACTAGGAGCAGATTCTACAGTGGATTATTGACAGAGATATTGGGCATCATTGGATTGTTGGAGGGCAACGTGTTGGTGTCCAAGAGTAGCCCTTGACAAGGAGTCATAAAGGGAGCTTGACAGCTGAAGATTTGGTGAAGAGTGAAGCCTAATGTGTAGCTCTTTGATGGACGAAAGAAGCTATTAGATTGGCAGATTGGAGCTCAAGTATTGGCCAGCCTAGAAGAGAAGATTGGATCAGCATGTGTTCATTGAAGCAGAAGTGACTTGCAGCAGTGATAGGTGGAAGCCCTCCTGGAGTCTCTATGTGTTGTCATTTGATGGACTAAGGGGCAGCGAGAGAGCAGAACGGAAGCGAAGGACTAGCAAGACGAGATACGAAATAGATGTTGAGCTTGTAGCAAGATTGTAATTGTATCTTGTATTCTTGTACTTGTGGATAATTGAGGGCCATTATCCCTTGTACGGGAGCCCTATATTGTTGTATTATATGTTGATAATATAACGAAGTAGGGTTACATATATTGTTCTTATTGTTCTTATTATGCACGTGATTGATTCACTGTGTTATACTGTTCCGCTATGCAATGTAGCTTTGTTGAGATTCTTGGCTTGGTAGTGTCGGAGATTTTAAGATTCTATCCTAGCACCAGGGTTGTGGAAATTCAACAGTTTACCAACAACCAGGAAGGGACATGACTATTTGTTTGTGGCAGTTGACAAGTTCAACAAGATGTGCGTTTTGATACCCTTTAAAAAGACCATATGTGGCCATGAAGCAACAAACTTGTTCTTTAGACAGGTCTGGGTGCACTTCGTGATACAAAGGAGCATTGTTTCAGACAGGGATACAAGATTTCTCAGTGCATTCTAGACTACATTTTGGGAGAAGATGGACATGAAGTTGAAGAGATCTACAGCATTCCATCCACAAGTAGATAAGCAGACAAAAAGTAGTCAAAAGGACTTTGGTGCAGCTTCTAAGGCGATACAACCAAAAGCATCTAAAAACCTGGTATATATACATCATTCTTACAATAGAGCAATCCACACTTCTATAGGAAAGTCCCCATCTGAAACCTGTTTTGGATATTTGCCGCCTTCACCTTTGAATATTGCATATGGGCAGCAAGGAGGAGTGAGGGAATATCTTAGAGGAGACACCTTGAGGGCTGAAAATTTTATAGAGAAGATCAAGCAGATCCATCTACAGGTACAAGAGACGCTGCAGAAGTCATAAGAGAAATATAAGGCCAAGCATGATTAGCATAGAACAGAGACACTGTTAAAGGTGGGAGACAGAGTATGGTTATAATTGAACAAGGAAAGGCTATAGGGGCATGGTAAGAAAATCAAGGCGTTGCAGTATGGTCCCTTGCAGATACTGGAAAAGGTGGGTGATAATGCCTATCGACTCAGTTTACCACCATATATGTGCATTTACTCAATTGTGAATGTAGAAAATTTGAAACTCTATGGGCCTTCCATGCTAAATCAGGAAGAGGAATAGGTCCTACCTTTTGTGGAGGATTTGGCACCAGATGTTGAGGCAGAGTTGACAGTTTTGCAGAAGAGGTCCAAAACTACAATGCAGGGGCAACATAACCTTTGGCAAATTGGGTTGAAAGGACAACTTCCAAGCAAAGTTAAATGGTACACCAAAAAGAAGGTGGAGGAAAAATTTCCTCACCTCATTCAGTGAAAGCTTTTGGGGACCAAAAGCCTCCCAAAATGGGTAGGTGTGATCCAGATTGGATCATTATATTGTTTGTCATCCATCTCGATATTTTTCGAGTGGAAAAAGTGGAGGAAATAGCTCACAGGACCATTTTTACTGTCGGGACCCAGTTTGGCGAAACACCCTTCCAGGAGCATTTTCAATGATCAAACGAAGTATTTTGGGGGTAAGACTATGCCGCTTTATGGCATCTATTCATGTTATTCTACACACATAGACCTTTCCAACGGCACAAGAATCACGTCAATCGAAGTCCATATGCGATAGTAATTCCACTCAAAAGTTGACCTTTTTGTTTCCACCACCATAATTCGAGAGGATGTCACACCAGCCCCCATTATTCATGAAAAAGGGGCTATCCACGTGATTATGATGTAAAAGACCCTAGAAGAATCTATATTCTAACTCTAGTTAAGAGTTGAGATAGTCAACCATAACCACTAGTAGGCTATTGGATTGTGTTATAATTGGGCCACTAGGAGGAAATGGACCCCATTCTTTTGAGTGCATTTGTTCTATAGCTGAGCAAGAATAGCCGAGAGGGATAAGAAGTAGAGCATACAGAGAGGATGTGTGCACTGTAGCAGCCCACAGACCACATGCCATACTTCTTTGTACTCGCAACCATATTTACATTCAGAGAAAGAGAGCAGGGTGACCTCACCTTCCAGCTGGGTTTTTCTCCCAAAAGGGTTTCCTAGGGCATATCTTGTGTCAAACGTGTGTGAGCTTTTTATTTGGTTGTTCTCTGTTTTCTGCATAGTTTTCATTCACATGCATGCATTATTAACAGTGAATTTATAGATCCAAAAATCTAATAAAACTGTAATAGTGTAGAATTTTAGATTTTAAATATAATTTTATCAAATTTGTTGTGGCCAAATGTCTAGTGGAATATCCACAGCAATTTACAAATCAAATGTTCATGACATCCTTTAATAGACATGTACTAGGAATAAGGCACTACATGACGAACACTAATTTTCTCCACAGTTTTAAGTAAGCGATCGAGTTTGGTTGCATTTAGGTAGGCAACACTTCAAAAATCAGCAGCATCACAAGCTCCAGCCTATACAAAATGATCGTGACACCATCACAGAGCAAATGGGTTCCAATGCATTAGGTTTGGACCTCCCACCCTAGCTTGGCATCCATGATGTGGAGAATGTCAACCAATTGAAATCGTACAAGCCACCTCACTTGGAAGAACCAGTACCATTCACAAACTTGGAGGCCATAATTCCATATCTTCAACCTCCCCTTCCTAATGATACTCTTCTCGATCTCTACACCTGATCCAGTAGATATCATTGAATTACCATTTACTTGATTGGATGCAAACTCACTTCAACCAATCAATACTCTAGCAGCAATTGGTAATTTTCCATGAAATTTTGCAACTACTTAGATGAATCACTGAAAATTGAAATCTAGTTTACTTTCACCAGGATACAGAATCTCTTAACAACTTATAAGCAACAGAATAAAAACACTGAGGTAAAAACATGTCACACAAATTGATACACTTATTTTTCTCAAGAAACCCAACAGGGAAAAACCTGTCTCCTTGATGTGGCATTTTATTGATCTTGAGTGATTGAATCAATTACAAAGCAATCTATCCCTCTGAGAACACACTTGTTCTTCTATTGATCTAGCCTGGACTTGCCCTGCCAACCCTTGATCCTGACTCCTAAATCCTTGTGCACTTCATGTCCCTATTTTTGTAGAAAATCCATGAAATTCTGCAGCTACTAATATGAACAATATAAAACTAATTTCTTTTCATATAGATACAGAATTTCTCTACTTAATTTGTAGGGAAATAGGAACAGAAATAAACACACCATCACAATAATTAAGACACAAAATTTTCTAGGGAACCCAACTGGGAAAACCCTGTACTTGTTCAAGACTTTTATTGAAGAAACTTGAGAAATAGATCTCTTACAAATACAACTTGTTTTAATAGAGAATACTATTTGATTCCCTCCACTTGTACTAAGTTAAACCTATCTGCAAGACCCTCGATTTGCTTTCCTTCTTCAATACTCGCAGAAGCTTCTCTTGTATGTCCTTTCTCTCACAAGCTCCACACATAAACCTGTGCAACCTTCTCACAAGCCCGTGAGCTCTATTGTCTTGTCTCACCAACTCATGCTCACAAGACAATGATCAAATTTGTACCTTCATCCTCCTTTTAAAGCAATTTGAATGGCTAAAGTTAGCAAGTTCTAATTTTAGGAAAGTGCTTTTGTGATTGATTGAGTTCACTGAGTTAACTAACTCATGCAACTCATCTTATCTCAATTCTAGAATTCGAGATACAATCACTAGTCATTTTCCCAACTAAACTCGCACTAGAAGACAATAAATTCACCCTTCCACTTCTGCTCATTAGTTAACTACCTCATAATTTGTCCTAACTTTTAGGAATGAATCCTAAATTATAGGAATTCGTCATAATTTTTAGGAATAGCTCCTAACTTATAGGCACTGTTGACCACACTTTGTCAACAATCCAAGAATCAGCATACAAAGCAGCAGATCAATTTTTTCCAAATCAATGTCATCATTCAGCTTCCAATTATATCATTGTAAACCCGATTTCTATACAGTTCATTGTAAATGATGCTAGTATGACCATTGAGTCATGTAATTGCACCTAGGTAAGTCTATGATTTTTGTCAAGGGATTTCATCTTAGGAAGTTTTTTAACCTCCCCGAATCATGTGTGTTTGTAAACACGGATAATCGGCAGAGTTTTTCTTCCAACTATAACCCCAAAGCTAGGGTGGAATTCATTGGCAATGTCTTAGGTGAGTCCTAGTGTTTATTGAGTCTATGTAAAAGTGTGTTTAAGAATAATTTTAGAGCATGGTCCCTCATAATTAGACGCAATGGCTAAATTATTTTATTATAAGCACACTTGGTTTCATACTAGATCATATTGTGTCACAGAATTGGGTAATGTCTCAAGGATCTGGTCTAAATGTGTGTTTCCCTCTCTAAAGGTTGAATTAAATTGTAATATTTGATGTAAAAATATTTCAGTGCATGGTTACTCATAGTTAGGCACCATGGCTAAAATATTTGAGGGTGGAAAAATAATTAATCTCCTCTAGAGTCAATTAATTAATTTTTCAGGCAAAATTAAACAAAAATCCTAAGCCATAAAATTAATTAATTTTGAGCCAAAAATAATTTGAGAAGAATTAAATTCTCTCGAAGTGCAAAATAATCAGGGATTTGTGGGTCAAAAAGAAATTAATTTTTGGAGGTCCTCCACCAAGGAAAAATGGGTACTTTAAGAAAATTTGAGCCCTCGGACCTTGGTGGTTAAGTCAAAGTCAAATTTTTGAGGATATTAGTCCAAAATATTAATTTTTGGATTAATAAAAAATGGTTTTTAAGAGAAATTCGAATTTTTCCTCAAAAATAAGAAATTGACGATGGAGATTAAAAGAAGATAAAGTTATTTTCGACGGATAAGATTATTTTGACAATGATCAAGCCAACTAGCCATTATTTCTACTCAGAGGGGTTTATTTCTCTCTCATTCTCTATATAAGGAAGCTATTGAGCTCCTATTTCTCACCTTTGGGTATTGGATCTTTAGGTGAAGTAATTTTCTGATGTACTAAGCTTTTGCTCTGTTGGAATTACTTTTTGCATAATAGAAAGACTTTGGGGTTTCAGTTCATGGCCTTCTTCTATCTTCTGATCTGTGGTATGTGCTAGTATTTTATTTTTCATGCTCTATATTGTGCCAAAAACTTATAATAGTTATTTCATTTGTCGGTGATAGGAACATCCTATTAGTACAAATTATCTTAGGTGATCTGATTCACTATATGATCTAACAATTATTTTCCATATTAAATAGAGATTTATAGGTACAATAGCCCTTGGACTCCAAGTTCACAGATTGTGGGGAAGGACTAACCTTGTTTGAGCTCTGGGCTTTCATTTTGTCAATTAATTTTGCAGGAGGGTTTGGGCCAATAATTTTTCGAAATTATTTACCTATAATATCTACTCTAAAATATCTAAAAAAATTCCCAATCTCTTTCTCTTATGCTATAACGAAATTTACATGCTAATGAGGGCAAAAATTATTTTGTAAGTATTGTAAATAATTGTGAATAATTTTCTAACCCTTGTATTTTAATTTCTAAATTTTGTATAATACTTGGGGTTTTGGGGTTTTAAGATTTTTTGTATATATTGGGGGTTGGGGAAATTTTCTTCATTTTGTTCAGGTATTTTCTCAAGCCATCAAGGAGATAAAAAAAAATTGTGGAGGAACTAGCCATACGACTAGGGTTTTTGGGGTTTTTCTCCTCCAAGGCAAGACGTCTAGTCTATTTGACCAAAGCATTCAAGTGGGAAGGGTTGAATCAAGCCCTAGAGGCCTCAATCTAGCCTCTAAAGGCCCAAAGCATCAACACTAAGCCAAGAAAGAGAGTCCCTGTGCCTACAAGGTAAATTCTTGGCATTTTTTGGTGAATTTTGGTGTTTTCCTAACATTTTTTGGTTGTTCGCAGGGATCTGAAAATTTTTAGGCCTCTAGGGCCTAGCTGAGGCCTTAATTCCCTAGATCGCAACCCCTTTTCTCCTCTTTGAGTGAGGTTGCAGCCCTTTCTAGCCTTGTCGTCAGCCCTATATGGATTCTTCCCTTTGTGGCAATCTCTAGGAGGCCTTTCCTTGAGTATCATAAGCCTTTCGGGCCTCATTCCTTGAAGTCGCAGGCCCTTAAGGTCTTTTCTCCCTCTCGGCAGCCCTTAGTGGGCCTTTCCCTTTAGTTGCACGCCTATAAGCCTTTGTTGTAGCCCTTACCCTTCTTCCTTGTGGGCGTCGCAGGCCTACAAGGCCTTGAAGCCCTCATAACTGCACTTCTCCTAGCCTCTAGCCTCATCGTTGCCCTCTTTAGGCCCTAGTCCATCCTTCTTTGCCTCATATTTGTCATCATTTGGTTTGGCATTGGTATTTTGGCACTAAAATTTGGTTTTGTAGGCGTCTCAAGCAATTTTGGAGCTAACACTTGTGGTTGCAGGTGGACAAGTTCATTGAAAGACTCCTAGCAGTCAAGCTAGTCACCAACAAGGCCATAAGGCCTAGTGGTTTTCCCTCTAACTCTCTTCTCCCCATCGTTGTTTCACTTGCAGTATCGAAACACATAATTGCGGTAGCAGTAGCACAAGACTCATGACAATGGCATAAGAAGCAATTGACTGTCATCTTATTTCATTGGAAAGTCATTAGCATTGTTGAGCATCCACTATTTGTATCCATTGCATTCATAAGTAATTCATTGTTAGTAATCTCATCTAATTGGTAAGATATATGTGCTCTCATTAAGTCAATACTATCAATAAGAAGATAAATGTTCTAAAAGATAATTGGCATACTTAGATTGAATTAGCACTTCTAATATATGATAAGCTTGCTACCCTTATGAGTTTGCTCTTGCTCTTTTAATGGTAACATTGTTGAGTCGTTCTAATTGCAAGCATTCCTAGTTTTGCTATCTTACTTCCGTTGGCAATGAAAAGCATCAATACATTGTGTTGCCTAAAGGATTGCTAGCATTTTGGTGACAATGGCTTTAAAGGAATAATTGTGCTTTCCATTGCTATCATTGGTTATTGGATAAGTGGTTATATTGCTATTGTCATAATTAGCATTTCTTGTGTGTTTACTTTTTGTAATAAGTGCTCTAAAATATTGTTTTGCAAGCGAGTTTCACATCTAAGATTCATAATCTTGCAATATAGTAGCTCACTCTTGAAGCACTTAATTGATCTCTATATTATTAATCTTGAAGTCATATAAGTGATCTTAAGAATTGCTAATTATTGGTATATTGTTGCGAGATTGGCATTTATCTAATTAACACATTTATATTGTTAAGAGAAACATGGACTTCTGCACTTTACGCTCATTGTTATTTGATCAAACAATTGTCCATTGTGAGATCTTGAATTGCTTTACACAACATTTTCTAGCACCGTCTAATTGGTTCATTAAGCACTGCTTTTGGTGAAGATTGTCCTTGTAGTTGTTAAGTACTTTCCTTTCATTGCTCTAAATTGTCTTAAAGTACTTCAAGCATTTAACAATCTCACCTAAAGTTAATCACTCATTTTGCCCTTGCATTCTAGGAGTAGTAGTGCATTCATTAATTTACCTCTAAGCATAAGCTTGGCTAAAAGACGATAGGACCACCTTTCTTATCCAACTTATGAAACTAGACCCTCACTTATGGTTAACACGGCGACCTTGCACTCGTCAGAGCCACAGTCTTTGTTGTGCCAAAGGAATTTGGATGGTTAGAACTCCAGAAGGAGTATCATTAATACAACCTTTGTTATCTTCCCCTAGGTTTCTCTCCACAAGCTACACTTAAGACTAGCTTCAAAACAATTGAGAGAAAGGATTCACTTAGATAGGCATCTAAATCTAAAATTAACCTAGAGTTTGCATTTCACTTAGTTCTAGGTATCGCATCTCATATAGGATAGTGTGCATCCTAAGCAGTAATTGTTCATCCAGTAACTTGGTAACTAATTTATCTTATACAAGTGATTTGACTCCATAAGGCACTGGCCTCTCAAATATATAACTAAATCGTGCTAATAATTGAACTTGCTAATCATCATTAACCAAGTTGGTAGGCCATCAGTTGTGTCTCCCGAACTTGTCAGTTCTCGACAAGTATTTCATCTACACATTTCATAGGGACTACCCCCCCATAACCTGCTATAGGAAGACAGCTAGAATGGAGAGGGCGGGGATCAGAGTGATAGCGCTTGCCCTAAGTCGTTGTCACATTCACATGTACAATTTGGGCGACAACAGGAACTCGAACATGTTAAGGAGAAACTCGTTGTGGTCCCTTGAATTAAGGCACATATGAAGGAACCCTTTCTCACTACTATTTTCAACAATTTCCTTGCGCACTAGGCCTATTTCCTTGCGCACAAAATCTCCTATTTTGTAGCGCACTAGGCTCCTATTTTCATGCGCACTTAGTGTCCTATATTGTAGCACAATTCTCCTCGATCTATGTGCACTTCCTCCTCAAGGCTATGAGCACTGCAAGCAAAGAAATCTCACAAAAACTTGTGCACAGAATAATGAAAATCCTTGTGCCTTTGTCCTTCCTTTATAAATTCAATCCATGCTAAATTAGGCTAGTAGAAATTTAGAACTCGAGTGGTTGATTGACAAGTTAACTAAGAGTGAATTCTTTCTCTCTCCAATCAACACTGGAGTCACAATTCGTCCTTCCTTCAATCAATGACCAAAGTTCCAACTCGTCCTATCTGAACTCGTAATTGCCATCCAATTTTGTAGTTAAACTGAAGAAGTGTCCACATAATTGATCCTCCAACACTACACATGAACTGAAGTGTAACTCATGATTCGCATCATGCAAAGAGAGGGACAAACTCGTCTTTTCGGCTAAGGCACAAGCCAAAGAAGACCTTCCACGCTACAATTTTCAAGGAAGGGATTTTGTATAACTCCTAACTTATCTCTGAAAAAGACGAAATTGCCTCTTGCCAATGCCTTGGTTAAGATATTTGTCGCTTGCTCCTCTATTGGAATGTGCGGTAGTTTCACTATCCCTTTTTGCACACAATCCCTGAGATAATGATACCTGATCTTGATATGCTTGGAGCGATCATGAAACATTAGATTATTGGAGAGCTTAATACAACTCTAATTGTCACAATGTACCACAGTAGGCTCCATCACCTATCTTAAAAGTCCCATAAGCAACTTCTTCATCCAAATAGCCTCACACGTTGCCAAACTAGCAGCCATGTACTCAGCCTCTATTGAACTGAGTGCAATTGATTTTTGCTTCCTACTGAACCAAAAAATAGTTGTTGGCCCAATGTTGAAGACGCAACCTAAAGTACTCTTCCGATCTATGGAGCTCCCTACCCAATCTGCATCTATGAAGCCCTCAAGCCTCATTCCATCAACTTGTTTGTACCATAATCCATAATTTGTTGTTCATCTGACATACCTCAAAAAATGCTTCGTAGCAACCCAGTGAACTCTGGTCGACTCCATCATGAACTGACTTAACTGGTTCACTGCAAAACAAATAGCAGATTGTCTGTTGACCAAGTACATCAACAACTCGATGAGTTGCTTGTACAATGTAGCATCTACTCACTCTACTATGCTAGCATCCACCTTACTCCAGTTTGTGACTAGAGATGTGGTCATGGCCCTGCAATCTTGCATATGAAATCTCCTAAGAATCTCCTGCGTGTACTTGCCCTATCCCAAGAAGATCTCCCCATCACCCTGCCATACCTCCAACTCGAGGAAATAATGCATAAGCCCTATATTCTTCATCTCAAACTCCCTTGCAAGGTCTACCTTGCAATCTTGGATCAAGTTGTCTGCTCCAATCAATATAAGATCATCAACATAGAGCACTAGAATGAGTGAAAGCCCTCCAACTGTGATGTAGTACAGGTTGGCATCCACCTCACTCTTAGCGAAGCCTAATCCTCAAAGGTAGCTATCAATGCGAGTGTACCATGCCGTCAGAGCCTGCTTGAGCCCATATAGAGCTCTTTTCAACAAACAGACATGAGTAGCTGAAAGTTTCAAACCCCTCTGGCTACTCCATATAAATCTCCTCAACCACACTGTTGAGGAATGTTGTCTTCATGTCCATCTAGTGGATCTTCCACCCCATCTGTGCCGCAAGTCCCAGAATCGTCCTAATAGATGAATATCGTGCTACTGGGGCAAACATCTCCTCATAGTATATGCCCTCAACCTATGAGAAGCCCTTGGCCACAAACCTAGCCTTGTACTTCTCCACACTCCCATCTGCTCCATACTTCACCTTGTACACCCAACATGAGCCTACCATTGATTTGTCGTTTGGTCATGGCACAACTCCCAAACATTGTTCTTCATGATGGAGGAATATTCCTCCACCATGGCATCTTGCCAAACCTGCTAAGAGGTTGCCTCCTCATAAATAGAAGGCTTTGTGTTCAACAAGTCTGTCATTAGTGCCATATATCTTGTGTACCTTTGTGGTTGCTTGCTCCGCCTAAACATAGAGCTAGCAGCATCAACATGCTCCTGGGCCTCCTAAATCAACCTGTCATCCCACTTGACTCCCTTCCTTCCTATGCTGGGAGTGGCTACCTGATCTCGTCTTGGTCTCTCCTCCTCATCTTGTACTAACTCTTAGTCATCTTGTTGTGCGGCACTTTTGCCACGTAATTGAGACTCAATTTGTGATCCTAGTTGAGGCTCTTGCTTGGGAGCGAGTAGTTCCTCCTCAGGTACTCCAACCTGCTCTTGCTCCAAGGATTCCCTCAAAGCCCTACCCTCCTAGAACCTCACATGCTACCTGACAATTATCTTCTCGAGTCTAGGTAGGTACACCCTATATGCCTAAGTTGTCTCATTGTATCCCACAAAAATTCCCTTCTCAATTGTGGGCTCCAGCTTCTTGCCGCTATCTTTGGACACATGGCAACAAACTTTTGTGCCAAAGATGCGGAAGTGCGAAACATCAAGCTTCTTGCCTATGAAAACCTCCTCTGGTGTAACTCGTCCAAGCACCCTGTGTGGACTCCTGTTCTGCAAAAATTTTGCGGTGTTGCATGCCTTTACCCACAAGAACATAGGCAAACCCTGATCATGCAGCAAGGCCTTGGTCGCTCCAACTATGTTGCGATTCTTCCTCTCATCCACCCAATTCTGCTGAGGGTTATGGGGTGTTGTCAGCTCTCTCCTAATGCCCTCTTTGGCACATACATCCCTGAAGGCATTAGAGACATACTCCTCGCCATTGTCACTCCTCAATGCTTTGATCGTCTTCCCAGTCTGGTTTTCTACCAAGGCCTTAAACTCCATGAACTTGGAGAAGACTTCCTCCTCCTTCATAAAGAAGATCCAAGTTTTCTGAGAATAATCATGTATGAAAGTAACATAATAATTGTGTCTCATAAGAGATGGGAAAGAGAAAGGCCCACACACGTCTGAAGGTACCAACTTCAGAATCCCTTTGGCTTTATTGTCTCGACCCTGATAAGATGACTTGGCATGCTTATCAAGTGTGTAACCCTTGCACACATCATGCTGATCAAAACTGCATGATGGTAGTCTTGTGGCTATCTGCTGAAGAATCTTCAGTTCCCCATGATGCAAGTGTCCCATGCTCCTATGCCAAAGTTTTGCAACATATCTACTCTACTCACCTCCTGCCTTACTACTCAAGGTTGCGCTTGTCTCAACCTACAACAGGTACAGATTCTTCTACTTTACTTCTTACATCCAAAAGCTAAGTGTTGGAGGTAAGCCTTACCTCTCTTGAAGATGACAACAAAACCCTTATGCTCTAGGGTTGCCACTAAAACAAGGTTCTTCTATAGGCCTGGAACATAGAGAACATCTCTAAGATGAAGAGGATTACCTGACTCCCTCTAAAAACAAACAGTACCAACTCCCCTAGTTACGTACTCGCCATCATCTCATAGCTCGATATGAAACTGCATGTCCTTCTCCTCCAACTGGCTGAAATACTCCTTGATCCCGATCATACGAAAGGATGCTTCGGAATCAATATATCATATGATGCTCCCTACTAAGCTTGCCATGCAAGCTATCAATGAGAAATCTTTCTCAAACCGAGAAGAAAACCCATCTACCTCAGTTGATGCAGCCATATGATCCTTATTGGACCCCTTCTTTTTGTTAGGACACTTGGTGGCATAGTGCCCAAACTCATGGCAATGGAAGCACTTGATCTTGCTCAAATCCTTCTTCTTCTTCTCGCCCTTCTGACTAGACTCGGCCTTGCCTTTTCCCTTCTTTCCCTTGGCTTTGCTACCTTTGCCCTTCTTGCCCTTGGCTTTGTTCCCTTTGCCTGCCGGGGCAAAGTTCTCCTTGTCCTTTGTCTTCGTTGATCTACCATCTCTAATCCCTCTCTAGATTTCTTCTTGAACGCAGTCATTCCATAACCTTTCCCAGTTGGGAAAGTTTTCTCTACCACTCACTACATCCTAGAAACTATACCAAAACTTATGGAGTCCCAAAAGCGCAAGACTCGCAGGGTTTTTTTTGTTACTATCTCACCCACACCACCTAGCTCATCCCGAACCTAAGTGAACTTTGAAAGATATGAGATAATGGGCTCTCCTTTGCTCATCTAGATACTTCTTAGCTTCTCTTTGAGAGCAAGCTTCCTGGCATCACTGGAATCTTGATACAGATCTAAGATAGCTTTAAGCATCTCAAATGTTGTCTTCTTCTCAAAGAGATGAGGGATAATATGGTCTTTGACCCCCTCAAGGATGATCCTTCTTGCCTTGGTGTCATTCTTGTTATACTGGATCAATTGTTAGGCATCCTAAGGTGGCACTATTTCCTTCTTCACAAACTGGAGCACCCCATTATCTTCCAACACTACTATGATCTGCTCCTTCCATGAGCAAAAGTTAGAGGCTCCCTATAAACATTGATCTACCCTTAGTCCTTGGAACACCATACTTCTATCCAAATAATTTCTCTTCAAAACTCTGATATATGCTCTTCACTAATTGATCAACTTGGTGTTAGTCTTTATACTGATCTCTGCTATGATACCATGTTAATTTTCCATGAAATTTTGCAACTACATAGATGAATAATTGAAAACTAAAATCTAGTTTACTTTCACCAAGATACAAAATTTCTTAACAACTTATAGCAGCAGAATAAAAACACAGAGATAAAAACACATCACACAAATCAATACACTTGTTTTTCTTAGGAAGCCCAACAGAGAAAAACATGTCTCCTTGATGTGGTATTTTATTAAACTTGAGCAATTGAATCAATTACAAAGCAATTTGTCCCTCTAAGAACACACTTGTGCTCCTGTTGATCTAGCCTGGACTTGCCCTGCCAACACTTGATCCCAACTCCTAAATCCTTGCACTCTTCCTGTCCCTATTTCCTTGTGCACTAGGCCTATTTCCTTGCACACAAAATCTCCTATTTTGTAGCACACTTGGCCTCCTATTTTGTAGTGCCATTCTCCTCAACCTATGCACACTTTCTCCTCAACTCTACGAGTACCACAAGCAAAGAGATCTCACGAAAACTTGTGCACACAATAATGAAAATCCTTGTGCCTTTGTCCTTCCTTTATAGATTTGAACCGTGCTAAATTGGGCTAGTATAAATTTAGAACTCGAGTGGTTGACTGACAAGTTAACTAAGAGTGAAGTCTTTCTCGCTCCAATCAACACTTGGGTCACAACTCATCCTTCCTTCAATCAATGACTGAAGTTCCAACTCGTCCTATCTAAACTCATAACTGCCACCCAGTCCTGTAGTTAAACTAAAGAAAGCTCCACATAATTGATCCTCCAACACTACACATAAACTAAAGTCTAACTCATGATTCACATCATGCAAAGAGAAGGACAAACTCGTGTCTTTCTAGCTAAGGCACAAGTTAGAGAAGACCTTCCATGCTACAACTTTCAACAGCAATTGCCCCATCTTTAGCAAAACTTGGAGGCTACTTCCTCTAAGTGGAAAGGAATTGATAGGCATTAGTCTAGTGAACGTAGAAATTGATGTCTAGATTCTAAATTGCTCATGAAATTTTCTAAATCACAAAACTAGAAGTTACTCTATTGATCTGCAGAATTAAATTCACGATCGAGAACACAAATCCTTAACATGCATCAAGATTCAACACAGATACACAGAGGTTTATCTAGGGGAAAGCAACTGCTCAAAACCTCTCACTATCTATATTGCATTAATCAAAGAATTTGGATGAATACAATATGCTTTGCTCAATCTTGAGCTCAACCTACACCTGTATCTTCTATCCTCTGCCTGACTGATTGACTTTGGACAATTTTTCAAGCCTCCAAGCTCCTATTTCCTTGCATTGTTCCATTGGGAATTAGGCCCATATTTAATTGGAATTTTCCTCATCTAGATTGTGCAATTCCTTTAGGTCAATTCTCTGACTGCATGCACCACATGTACAATTGCTAGTACACTGCCCTTGAACTCCAATCTCAATTGGGTAACTCAAATTCTCTGCATGCAATAATTATTTTGGGTTGATTGATCAGTTAATTGGATGATCACTCAGCATGAAAAAAGTTACACACCCTTAACTAGACCTCCACTAGTTCTTCTGACAATGAGAACTAGTTACATTGACAATAACTGAAATTAACTTAAATGGATTGCTACAAATTAGCAATCAATCATGTAGAACTGAACTCAAGTGTCTTCAACTCGAATTTACTGAGTTAACTGAGTGACAAGAGCCATATCACCTCAGTTAGCTACCTCCAAGTATTCTACTAAAATTCAAATTCAAATTTCTTCAATTTAATTTAGGCAAAAATCAAATTGAGACTTTTCTTGCTGCATTTTAAACACTCCCTCTCAGCAAGAAAGGGATTCACATCTACCCTGATCCAACAACTTTGGAATGTACTGCATGAAACACCTCTCATTGTTGTTGCTGCAACTGCACCACCTGCAACTAAGAAGCATCCAAGAATAAAGATAATCATTGAATCAATTTGCAACTGTCTATTGGGAAAATTGTGTTGCTGATGACTCTGCTACTAAGCCTCCTGCTCTGTTGTCAATCTCTGCACTCCTCAGTATCTGACTGACACTGATCCTTCTTCTACTGAATATTGTGGGCCTCTGTAGCAAGGTAATGATCCAAGAGGAGAACACTTCAATGGCCCATGCCCAAATATATGCAACCCTTGAACTAGGGCTTCACATCGCCCCACCTCACGCCTGGAGGTATGGTTGCATGTGCTCCCTCTGCCCACTTGGCTCGAACTCTCCCCCTACTGGAAGTCTCTGCTTGAGTGGATGTCTCCACTCTTCCTCCTGTTTTCTTCTCCATTTGTGGTTGATCCACAACTTCTTGAGGCTTCTTTTGAGGTTGCATGTTGAGAGGTCTAACATGCTCCCTCTCAACCACCAAATTTGCCTTGCTCCTCAAGGCTTTGCATGCATATTCTACCTCAAGTGCATACAGGTTCTTAACTCGAACCCCACTTTGCTTCCCCTGTCCTGTCACGATGTGCCTTGGGAAAGCTTTCCCTTTGTTGAATATCACATCGTAGCCACGGTCCTCCAACACAGCACAAAAACTAGATTCTTCTTCAGACCCGGTACAAACATCACATCCTTGAGCCTGAGAGGCGATCCAAACTCCCTCTGAAAGGTGACAGTACCAATCCCGATGGCACTATACCTTTTGTCATCTCCAGAGTCCAAACTCAATGTTCATCTGGAGATCTTTCTCCTCCAAGTCACAGAAAAATTCTCTATTCCCCATTATATGGAACAAGGCACCATTGCCCACGTACCACATACTCCCCATCATTTTTCTTGCCATGCATGCAATGAGAGTGAAGTCAAACTCGACCTATGAAGCCAAAGCTTCACCTGTTGCTGCTACTGCAGGCTCCTTCTTGCTTGCCTTCTTCTGTGGACACTTCGTGGCATAGTGCCCGAATTCATGACAATGAAACCACTTGATTTTGGACAAGTCTCTTTGCTTGCCCTCTTGGCTGGAATGAGCCTCACCTTGGAACTTCTTCCCTGTGGCCTTCTTTCCCTTACTGACTAATGCAAAGGCCTCTTCCTCTTCTTTGGATGAGGTTCCATCTCTATTGCTCCGCCTTATTTCTTCCTACACTAGATCGGACCATAATCACTCCCAGCTTGGTAGTTTCTCTCTACCATTTACCGAAACTCAATAACTATGCTAGCTCTTAGGAAGGCCCAAGAGGGCTAGAGCTACCAAATCTTCTTCAAGAACAATAACACCGACCCCACCAAGTTCATCAAGACACTGTGTAAACTTGCTCAGGTAGTACGGAATTGTTTCATTCTTTCGCATCTTAATACTTTGAAGCTTGTCCTTGAGTGCCAGCTTCATGTGGTCACTATTGTTCTCAAACAACTCTATCAGTGTTTTCCACATCGCAAATGTAGTCTCTTTCCTGTGGAGATTCGAGAAAATATGATCTTGAACTCCCTCCAATATGATCCTCCTCGCTTTAGCCACATCCTTCTTCCACTAAGCAAAATCCTGGGCATCAGATGTTGGGAGTCTTGCTACATCTGTCTTGATGTATTCTAGCAGCCCATTATCATCCAATACTGCCTCCATGCAGACCTTCCATGCCACAAAATTTGTGGTTCCTTCCCAAGCATACTCGAGCCTAAGTCCATTGGAAGCCATCTTCTCAATCTTGAAGAAAACCTGCAACGTTGATCTTCAAATTCGAATCTCCTGTAATGACAACTTCGAAATCTCTTCTCTACAGTGATTGCAGCTCTGATACCATGTAGAAATTAATGTTTAGATTCTAAACTGCTCATGAAATTTTCTGAATCACAAGACTAGAAGCTACTCTATTGATCTGTGGAAGTAAATTCATGATCGAGAACACAAATCATTAACATGCATCAAGATTCAACACATATACATAAAGATTTATCTAGGGGAAAGCAACTGCTCAAAACCCCTTACTATTTGCATTGCATTAATCAAAGAATCTGGATTAATACAATATGCTCTACTCAAGCTTGAGCTCAACCTGCACCTGTATCTTCTATCCTCTACCTGACTGACTAGCCTTGGCCAATACTTAGCCAATTTTTCAAGCCTCCAAACTCCTATTTCCTTGCACTGTTCCCTTGGGAATTAGGCCCTTATTTAATAGGAATTTTCCTCATCTGGATTGTGCAATTCTTTGAGGTCAATTCTCTTATTGCATGCACCACATGTACAACTTGAACTAGTTTACAACTGATAGTACACTGCGCTTGAACTCCAATCTCAACTGGGTAACTCGAATTCTTTGCATGCAACAATTATTTTGAATTTATTGATCAGTTAACTAGATGATCACTCAATGTGAAAAAAAATTACACACCCTTAATTAGACCTCCATTAGTTCTTCTGACAATGAGAACTAGTTACATTGACAATAACTCAAATTAACTGAAATAGATTACTACAAATTAGCAATCAATCATGTAAAAATGAACTCAAGTGTTTCCAACTTGAATTTACTGAAATAACTGAGTGACAAGAGCCAGGTCACCTCAGTTAACTACCTCCAAGTATTCTGTTGAAATTCAAATTCAAATTTATTTAATTTAATTTAGGCAAAAATCAAATTGAGACTTTTCTTGCTGCATTTTCAACAATGAACATTTGTGAACATGTATCATAGTTGTATTTTATCTATTTTGTACTTTATCATTTATCACTTTATGTGACTTAGTCCAAACTATTCACTCACCCACTTTATTGTATTGTATTGGAGACTTGGTCAACATTAATTACTCTCCATAATTCGTACTCTATATATAGTTAAGGTGTTGTCTAACTATTAGATGTTTTGGAGTTTTTGGTTGAAACTT
This sequence comes from Pinus taeda, assembly GCA_000404065.3. Classification (NCBI taxonomy): domain Eukaryota; kingdom Viridiplantae; phylum Streptophyta; class Pinopsida; order Pinales; family Pinaceae; genus Pinus; species Pinus taeda. Next base: position 301,028 of record APFE030437483.1, on the reverse strand, counting down.
GGCAAAAAATGTTTAGGTGAAATCTTAATGTTTGTTGTTTAAACTGGGTTTTTGACTACATATGTGGATTCAACACCCCAAAAAACCCCTAGGGCACTTGAATTGTGGAGAGTTCACAACTCAAAATTGTGTTTCCAACCAATCCCTGCCAAATTCTGGACAAATTAAGCTGGAAAATAAGCCAGCAAAACCTCCAAAACATCTAACAAATAGACTACCGCTATAGTTAATACAGTATGATCTTCTCAACTACATGCATTGTTGCTATCTTGTGTTTTCTTGTGTGTCAATATCTTTCTTCCGTGCTGGTATTGTCCGCATAACATGTGCAAAGTTTTTTTTTTTGTAAATTGAGTATGTCTATTACTATAAACAGAATATATACAGCAAATACATCATGATCTCATCCCGCCCCGAAGGGAAACCGGGCCTTTTGACCACCCAAAAATGGCAGGTTAAAACAAAAAATGAAAGTTTGCCACTGTATCAAACCAGTTTTCCAGATCTAATACTATATCTAGGATCATACTATAATCTACGCAGATCTTTCTATTTATCAGGAGAAAACATATGTTGCATGCCGCAAGTGAACAAAAGAACAAAAATGCCAAAACCAGGAACATGCCTTAATTCTACTTGTCTGGGCTAGCTTGCTGGCCTTTCTCCTGCTTTACCAAGACTCCACTGGCCACGAGCTAGTTCTGCAAGTCCTCCAGTCTTTTTTCCTGAAGAAGCATGGTGATAACAATGTCCTTCAGCTCCTTTTTCACATTTGGAAGGCCCTGAACCATTTCTGCCATCTCCCTGGCAACTTGCTCTAAGGCTTTTGCCATAAGGCGCTTCAGAACCCAATATAAATGGAGGGACTGTTTATAGAGGGTCATTCTGCCCCTGGTATGACCAGGGTCAGGCATAATGGCAGCCCATTCTTCCATTTCCTCTTCTGACTGAGCCTGTATAGCCTCCTCCTCCCAGTGCTCCATGATCTTCCTGACTTTTGGATTGGAATTTTCTCTGTAATCCTTCTCTGCCATTCAAATTCTGTCACTAATCGTCTGTCTGGTCCTCCTAGAATCATCGTCCGCCGCTGGCTCGTCTTCCGGATCCTGAATGGGGCTACACTGTTGACCCCTCCGACTTCTTCCCTCCGCCACATTCCTCCGCTTACTGCCTCCTCGGCCCCTTCGGCCTCGCCCCCTTCTTCCTCTGCCCCGTTGGCCACCTCTGCTCCTGCCACCAGCACGGTCCCTCTCTAACTCGTTATCCTCGCTTTCCTCGCCCGGTAGGCGTTTCCAGCGGTTCCTCCAGACTTCCTCCTCCTGAATGTCTTGCTGTTCCTCATTATCCTCTTCAGGGATTTCCACGAACTGGACGTGCAGTTTCCCTTCTGCTTCGACCTTCCGCTTGCCTTTCAAATCCTCCAGACTTTTATACTGGAACTCTTGCCCCCCGCTTCGCAGCCACCTCCTTCCGCTTGCGCTGCCTTCCCCTTCCATTACCTTGTTTCCTCTGCTCCTTCCGCCTCGCGTCTTCCTCACGGTGACAGGCCCAGTCCGCCAATTCACTAGCGAACTGTCCCCCGAAAATGACTCGTTCTCCCCGCGGATGGAACCAAACCCACAGCAAAACAGGTCACTGCAATTAGCCAATTTGCAATCCTCTTGGACCGGTATCCCGCTCTTGCTCCCTGTTTTATCGCCGCGCGCCCTGATAGAATCATAATCGTGGTTGTATCTGTTTCTGTTCCCACAGTTCATCCCATCATGGTGCGACCTGCTCACCGTCTTGCCGTCCCATCCGATACTCAAGCCACCTGCAACACTGAGCCTCTGCGCGACCTGATTTCCCTACCAGCCACTCCACCTGCCAACATTAATCCTTCCTTGATCATTCGTAATTACACCTTCGAACGTGCACCATCGGGACGTCACGTTACTCCCTGCCAGGTCAGCCAGCCCGATCGGGCGATCAGTTTCCTTCAGAGTAACTCTTTGTTGCCTCCTCATTATCACGGATTAAAATAGTTTTGAGCCCTCCCCAGTTGTGATCCCTTTCCAGGGGAGTCCAGCTTGAGTCCAGTTTACTACCAGCTTCCTTACTTCCCCAATTTGCAAGGAAATCCGCTGCCTTATTTCCATCACGACGGACGTGTTTAATGGTTTTATATTCAATCCTGTTTAGCATTTCCTCTATGTCCTGTATGATTGCTGCCGTCATCCAACTTTTGGCGACCTTTTCCCATCCCTGACCATCCTTGAGTTTTCGCAACATCTCAATCGTGATTTGCGAATCCCCTTCTATTTCTAGGTGCCGATATCTATTTCGAGCAGCTATCCTTAGACCTTCATGTACAGCCCATAGTTCCGCTTCATTGTTCGTCATTTCGCCAACCCACTCAGCGAAAACCCACCTAGTTTTTCCTTCGCCATCTCTGAATATGCCACCAAGGCCTGCCGGGCCTGGGTTACCCTTCGAAGCGCCATCGAAGTTTAGTTTGATGGAATGGGCTTCGAGATAGCTGAAACAATTTGGGCTGCGAACCCGCGGGTTGTTTTGTCGTTCTGTCCTTGGGTATATCAAGTTGAATTCTAGATTTAGCGTTGAGGCTATTCTCCCTTCCCCTGGGTCCATCTTCCAATCTTCCTCGTCCCATTTTTCTGACAGCACTGTTTCTCTGATGGCTTTACTTATCTCTTCCCAAACCTTTTCTGGCCTGCTTTTTTGTTCCCTAAATATTCTTTTGTTGCGTTCCTTCCATATGTACCAGATTGCAAAACCCACGGCCAAGCTCCATATTCTTCTGATAACTTTGCTCTGGAATTGCCCTGTTCCCCATTGACTTATGGTCAGGCTAATGCTAGTCTGGTCCCTCATTGTTTTACCAAATAGCCCTCTGATCTTTTCCCAAATATGATCTGTGAAAGGGCACCGATTTAGGAGATGTTCTTGGTTCTCTGCTTCTTCGTTACATAAACTGCATCTTGATGGACCCTGAAAACCCCTCTTTATGATTTTATCCCAAGTTAATATCTTTCCTTTTCTAACCAGCCAGGTAAAGATGGTGACTTTTGGCCACCATTTGGCATCCCATATCTTCTTCCAATCTTGTTCTTCTACTTCCTGATTTTGTCTTGTACTCAGGAAGTAAGCTTCCTTTACTGTGAATGATCCTTTCATTGTTTTGCCCCATCTTAGGATATCCTCGCCGGTCCTATGTCTGATCTTCCTGAGATCCATCTCACGCAGGTAGCCTTCCTCTATGTCTCTGGTTATGTCATCGGTCCATTCACCTGGTTTTTTCCATCTTCTCCATATTTCTCTGCCCTCTTCTTCCATCCAATAGTCCTTTACTTTGAACATTCCTAGCCTTAGTGCGCTCTGCTGAAGGTTTTGTAGGTTTTGAATTTCGCTCATCTTCCTCTTTTGCTGCCATCCATCTTCCTAGAAGGCAGCTTTTTCTCCTCCCCGGATCTCCCAGAAGGCATACTGCTTTATTAGTTCTCTATTCTGACTAGCCAGGTTCCAAATAGAAGAACCTTGGGGGATGTTCTGTATTTTCATTTTTTCCTCTATTTGTTCCGGCATATTGTATTTGTAATTCCATATCTTCTTCCATACATCAGACCCTCCTTGCATCCATCTCCACCATAACTTAGCCCCTAGAACCTTATTTAGAATTTCAGGATCTCTCAACCCCAAAACTCCTTCATCCTTCCTTTGGATCAGATTTGTCCAAGATACGAGGGCCCATTTTCTCTGTTGAATTGGACCACCCCATATAAACTTTCCAAAAATCTCTCTCAATTTTGCACAAACACCTTTCGAGGCTGCTCTGATCGATAGAGAATAAACAGGAATTGATTGGAGAACCGCCTTTAGAAGAACTATACGGCTGGCAATGTTCAGAGACCGGAACGCCCAGTTTGAAAGCCTTTTTCTAATTTTGTCTATAACTTCCTGCCAGTTCCTCATACGTGTTGGGTGGATGTCCAGTTGATTACCAAGGTACTTAGTGGGGAGTTCTCCTTGTTTAAATCCCAGGGTTCTTGTGAGGTGGGCCTTTATTGCCTCCGGAGTATTGAAGATGAAGGTACACGATTTCTCCTTATTAATCTCCATGCCAGACGCTTCTGAGAAAGTCTCCAAAACTTCCTTGATTATTCTGACTTCCCTAAGGCTGACTTCTCCAAATAGCATAATATCGTCAACAAATTGTTGATGAGTGATGGTTAGGTTGTTTCCCCAAAGCTTCAAGCCTCTAAGCTTATTTCTCCTAGTTTCTCTTTTGATGATTCGGCCAAGGCCATCTGCTGCTAAGATAAAGAGAAAGGGCGATAAGGGATCGCCTTGCCTGATCCCCCTAGAAGCATTAAAGGGTTTCGACGGATTTCCATTGACCAAAATTGAGAAGAAGGGCGTGGATATCATGCTGAAAATCCATTCTATCCAGCGTTTTGCAAAACCGTATGCTTCCAGAACTACACAAAGATATTTCCAATTCAACCGATCATATGCCTTTGAGAGGTCCAACTTGATCATCATTCCTTTCCTCTTCTGTTGATTGAGAGAGTGTATCATTTCTTGGGCCACCACTAAACCATCAAGAATTTGCCTACCTTCCACGAAACCCGTTTGTTCCGGGGAGATAATGCTTGGAAGGAGAGGTTTCAGTCTTTTTGCTATCAATGTTGCAATTATTTTATAAATCACATTACATAGAGCAATGGGGCGGAAACCTTGAGCTTCCTCAGAGTTATTGGATTTAGGAATTAAGGTTAAGAAGGTGGCATTCATACCTGACCACATTCTGTTCTGAACCCTTGATTCTTCTACCACCTCCATAATATCCTGACCTAGAAATTGCCACCCAGCTTGATAGAATTCGGCCGTGAATCCATCCGGTCCCGGTGCTTTTCCTTTTTTCATATTCATAACGACCTCCTCGACTTCGGCTAGTGTTACTGTGCGCATGAGTCCTCGGTTCTGCTTCGCTGTGATCAGTTTTGGAATTTCCTTACAGATTTGATTGATTGCTGCCCCTTTGTCTCCCTGGGGTTCAGAGAGGATCTCCTTATGATAGTCACTTAGAACTTGCTCTATTCCTTCCTGTTCTATGATTTTCTCTCCAGCTTCATTCTTAATTGAGAAGATCCGATTTCTTTGCCTGTGCTGGATCACTGCTTGATGGAAGAATTTAGTGTTCCTCTCTCCTTCCCGAAGCCAATTTACTCTAGACTTCTGCTTCCATAGGATCTCCTCCTGCTTTCTCCTCTCCTCTAGCTGGCTTATTAGTCTGCTCTCCTCCTGGCATCTTTCCTCATTTCTTCCTTCCAGGATATTTTGTTGCTGCACTTCCTCCATTGCCCTTTCCAGTTTTAGCTTTTCCTCAAAAATATTCCCGAAATCCTCCTTATTCCATTTTCTAATTTTTTGCTTCAGCTCTTTGAGCCTTAATTGGAATGTATGCATTTTACACTGACCTCTGACTTGACTTCGGTTCCACCATTCTTCTAATTTATTCAGGAAATCCGGACTTCTGAGCCAGAAGGATTCAGAGCGGAAAGGTTTCTTGATATTGGTTTTCTTTATGTCAATTTCCAGGCAAATCGGCCAGTGATCGGATCCCAGACTTGGGAGGATTCTGGCCTCTATGAAGACATCTTTATTTAGGACCTGCTCTAATAGGAGGAATCTGTCCAGCTTTGACGCAATCTGATTCCTGCCACCCCGTCGATTATTCCATGTAAATACCCCATTTGTGGTTGGGGTGTCTACTAGTCTTAGGTTAGTTATGAGATCATTGAACTCATCCATGCTTGGGTCCTGCCTCCGGATACCTCCGCGCTTCTCACCTAAACCCTTGATTAGATTGAAATCGCCGCCTATTATCCATACATCCTCTGAGATTAGTTTACTGACAGCCTGGATATTCTTCAAGAAGTTTTCCCGATCCCTGGGGAGATGAGGTCCATACACTCCGGATATGAGTATTCTCTCTTTCGTTCCTACTATCCTGCATACTCCAGATAGGATCCTGGGCAAGCTAATCCAATTTTCAAAGGTGACCTCCTCTGGGTTCCATAGTATCGCCAGGCCACCTGCTGACCCCTCCGCGTCCTGGGCCATAACTTCGAATTTTGATTTTGATCTGTCCAAAATTACCTGTATCTGCTGTTGTTTCATTTTAGTTTCTTGAATTATCATTATACTCGGCTTATCTTTCTTCAACCGCTCCTTTAGGTACCTCTGCTTTCCTTTACTGTTGAGACCCCTGATATTCCAGCTTGTGATGATCATTTATAACTTTTTAGGGGGGGGTGGAATACCTCTGACAGAGGTATTACCTTTCCAGAGTTTACCAGGGTTTCCCCAACTGTTTGGATGGTCTCATACATGGGTTTCCTCCCTCTTTTTCTTCCTCCTTTGCCATGTCCGTCCACTCCTACTGACTAGGATCCTGACGCTTCTGAAAGTTCCGGTCCTATCTCCGCCAATCCCCCTTTTCTTTCCCTAAACTTTTGGTAGGCTTCCTTATACTGTTGTTTTTGGATTTCAGGTATGAATCTCTCATCTAAGTGGCGCCATTCTTGCAGGAGCTTTTTCATTATCCGTTCTTCTTCTGTTCCGATCTCTTTCTGTTTGTCTGACTCCTTTCTGGGGGGCTCATCTGGTTTATCCTGGATCTCTCCCATTTCTACTTCGTTTTCTTTTGTTTGGCTGTTGTGTTTGCCTAGGTCTTCCGTTGTGGCATCCATCGGGACAGTTTCCCCCATCGGATCTTCCTGTTTACCTTCCTCGGTTTCCTCTTCCTCGTCTTGCAGGGCTTGGTACTGATTTATATTTTCCATAGAGATGTTTTTCCCTTTTGTTTGCTCCTTTTGTTGCTCGGGTCTAGTCTTTTGTCTCCTGTTGACTTCCGTAAACCCTCTCTCTTCTGTTTCTGTTGCCATTGCTTTCATTTGTTCTTCTGCGGATCTTCTCTTGAGCTCGCCTTCTCTATTCTGAGGGCATTCCTTATAAAGGTGACCATACTCGTGGCATTTCCGGCACCTAAAAGGAATGTGCTCGTAATCTACCGGTTGCTGCCAGAGTTCATCATGGTATTCGACTTCCACGAATTCTGGCAAGGGTTCTGCTATATTCATATAAACGCATATCCTTGCGTACGAGGTAAATTTGCCCCTTTTGGTTGATTCAGCGACTTTGACGAAGTCCCCTATGGAGTTGCCAATCCCTTCTAGAATGTCAGGTTTCCAAAACTCTGAAGGTAATCCAAACAGTCTAACCCAAACAGGAGCAGCAAGCAGTTTTTCGGCATCCGGATTGTACCTTTCCTCCCAATGTCTCATGAATAAGCCTGCATTATTCATGAAGTACGGTCCCTCTTCAAAGATTCTTTCCTTGTCCTCTAGGTTCATGAAAATGACAGTAAAGAAACCCTTGGCTCCCAGTTTCAGATCTATATGACCCTTGGGTTTCCATCGCAGTTGGATCCATTTAACTAGGTCCCTCTCCGTTGGCCAAAAGCCTATAAATTTACAGATTAAAGCATGGTCTTTCATGTAGCTTCGATATTCTTCCAGTGAATTGTTAGGAATCACATACCTGGGTCGTTTCTGGGCCCTTGGAAGACATCTTCCTATTTTGGCCTGCCATTGATTACCTAATACTGGAATATCTTTAGCGCTGTCCTTCTATGGGTTTGTTCTGTTCCCCCCGCTGGATTCCCCTGCCACTACATTTTTGAAGGAGGGGATCTCTCCCCTCCCCCTGGTACCTTCCATGTGGCCCGTCAGGAGCTACTCGGACTATCTGAACTTCACTGACCTGATTCCCTCTGTGCAGAACCCGCCCCAATCCGTATGAGGGTTCCTGCGCGAACCCTGACCGTCGGTTATCCTGCAGCGATTCTCCTGAAACACCAGCACCCGAAACCCTAGCGTTTTCTGTCAGAGCGATTCGACTTCATCCTCCCCCGTTCGTGAGCTTCTTTTTTGGTACTTCCTTTTGGTCAACATGTGCAAAGTTTTGAAGCAGGCATCATTTTAATTAAATGAGCTACCATAGAGGATGTAAATATGTGAAAATTTTACAAAATGGTTGTAATCTATGCTACCGAAAAATTTATTATTATGATTGATTGGACTTGTCTGTCACCAGAATTTGCGATTTCGCAAGGCAGACATGGGTGAGATTTGTTTACCCAACGAAGGCAGCAAATTAGGCCTACTATCACCAAAATCATGGGGTTTCCCACAAAAAATGTGGAATAGGCGGCCAAGGCAGTGACTGAGTCAAGCTTGGCTGGACAAAGCAACAGGCAAGTGTGGACAAGATGCCCCCGGATTGTCAAAGCTACAGTCTAGAATGACACTCTGTTGAGGGAAAAAAGGAACAGCCTTTACCAGTCGTTTAACTGCTATCCAGGATGATAGAGAAAATGATTGTACGTGAATTTCCCCTATATGCATTAGGAGGTAGTTTTATTGGGCACTTGCAGATTGGTATACGAGAGCATTTCATAATCATGTCAAGAAATAAGTTGTCTTCAGAAACCTAATGAAAGGAGATCTATTATAGCAATAAAATATATGTATATGATATTGCTATGTGCAATATCTATTCCTTATTGAGATTGAAATAATTTTGTACGTTGTTCTGGTTTCTCCATTTTTATTCTGCGTGTCAACTTGAAAAAACCCCAGTATACATTTACTCCATTGCAATTCTCAAATCTATATTGGAGATAAGCTCTGCGTTACGTTTTAAAAAACATTTCACTGGCGTTCTACACTAGTTTAGCCCAGAGCAAACAGACTGAATCCATGATATGAAAGTTACCTGTGGCGCCTACAAAAGCAAGCAAGAAGTAGAAGCCGAAGAGAGTGAGCTTGGGAGCCGTTCTGGACTTGGTTATATAATAAAGAAATCCCAAGTAAGGAAACAGTGAAGCTGCAAACAACTGTGTAGCTATGCTCTGGGAATCAATATTGGGTGACCATGGATCCACGCCTAGAATTCCACCAACAAGAAGAGCCCTCGGGGACATCTGCCTATTTCTTGTGCTAAACTGTCTCCTTTGGTGGCAAATTCCTATTCGATTTCCCAAGGAAGTGAGTTTTCTGGTGTCATTTCTGAATACGTTGTGGGCGGATAGACCTGTGCAGAAACCAAAATGCGTAGACGCTCCATTGGAAGCAATATTGTGAGTGAAGGAAATGGAAGGACGTGTGGACAGAGAGGTGAGTTGCCCAGAATAAGCCATAGCAGTAGACGGCACTAATACGCGCGCGCACATAATCGATAGTTTAGATTCCCGCTAAAATCGAAGAAATATTAACATTTAACAGATATGGAATGGTTTGGCTGGAGGATAATAGATATTCTATCATTGGCTTTGGGCCTTGTAGCAGGGGATCGAGTGGTTCGTGTCATTGTCGTCCTGGTACTACATGTCATCACATTCTTATGGCAAATTGTATATATCTGTTACTTATTGCATAAGAGGTATCTGTTTTATTGCATAAGTATTACCAGCAATTGCACCAAGAGGTGCAAAAAAAATGCTAAATAAGTCTCTCATAATAGTACAAAAAGTTTAATAAATGTCGGAGCTTAAATAAGTCACGTCTCTCATGATACTACAAAAAGTTTATTAACCCTTGGAGCTTTGGAGCTTTGTATTCGGCAAGAGATACTACAAAAAGTTTATTAACCCTTGGAGCTTTGGAGCTTTGTATTCGGTGATTTTTTTGTGAAGCTTCAAAATAAATGCTCCTAGTTTCTCAACAAACCCCTTGCTAAATAGATTATCCTAAGAGCTAGTTGCCAGTATATTTGCATAACTTTCCTTGTTGTCTTTGAAGACTTCACATTCTAAAATGAAATGTTTTTTTGTTTCCACTTTTCCTAAAGAACAAAAAATGCATACTCTTTCTTCCCACACTTCCTTTGGCCTTTTCTAGTGCCATGTTTCACAATGGAGTTGATGAGAATTAGTCCTTAAGTGAGCAATAAGAATTTTGGCTCTCCAAGAGATGTTGGCTTCTATGTATGCTTTTGGTTGATGATTATGAGTGGGATTAAACACTTCAATATAAAAATTTGTCTTTTTTCCTAGCTCCTTATCCCAATTACCCTTGTGGAACTTTTCCATAACGAAAGTTTTTATCCCTTTGTTGTTTATGGGACACACATTTAAGCAAATACCCCATTTACTAAACCATTTGTTATTTTGTTGCATCCACGTTTTTTTTGCTCGTGCACAATCTATCATTAAAGACAACCTTAGGCGATCTACCCTCTTCCATTTGTTCAATTTTTTTTAAATACGTTATGACTCGCACCACAACAATTGCTTCAATAGGAGCAGGTGCCTATTTCACTTAACAAGATAGCATAAGGAACTACACTTTTAGTCTTAAATTTGTTTGTAATCAAACACTTCTGAATTTTCTCAATTTGTCTCTACTGCATGTTGAATGTATTGCTCGCCCATAGTTAACAACCTTAGAGAATCACCGGAATCACTAGAAGCCCAAAAAGAGTTTGAGTTTTTTAATCTTGTGCTTCAAAACTTTCCATATCCACGTCCAATCCAAACAATCAACAATTTCTTAAAATACAATATTAAATTAAAGTAAAGTAATTTTAAATAACTCAAACTATAATATAAATAGATAAGATTCAAATTTATATGCTAATATTATCATTCAAACAAAAATTAAACTATTAAATAATAAAATAATAAAATTAATGTTACAATCAGAACTAAATACTTAAGCTTAAACCAAAATTAAAATAAATTTAAGCTAAACTAAATTAGTTTTTAACTATAACTAAGAAAAGCCAATAATATAACTAAAATAAAATAAACTAATAAAAACTAAAATGACTACCATAGAGCAAAAACTAAAATAGCTATTAAAGTAGTCATGACATAAAATGAAAGGAAACTATGAAGTTCGTATGATCGGAAGAGTATATCACTAATTTCATATTATCATTAAAGATATGTTGAATTCCAAGATTTTCCAGTAACCCTTGTACATCGTCTGCATAACCATGTCATCGCCATCGTTGCCCAAGGTATTGAAAATTCGAGATAGGTCTCATCTTTGAACGAAGGTTGTGTATATTTTATTAACAAAATTAGTGCTCATTTGATCAATCCTACCTCAAGACAGTGGTATTTTCCAACCTCACTTATAATATGTGGGTCTTTTGGATTACAAAGTTCAGGAAACTTAGTTTCCCATTATCTGAGAAACCCGAACATGAACATAAAAGTTGTAGAAACTATTAAATTCATGAACCCAACTCAAGTACATGGATACAATAATGCTCCAATACATAGACATGGTAGACACATTTGAAATTCATGTTGTTGTAGTCCTCAAGTACGGTCGTTCTTAAAATATGGAAAAAAATGAGAAGGAAAAATAGTAGAAAAGCACTAGTCATATTTGTCCACCTCTGCAATTCATCTTTGTCCACCAAGGTAGCTGCAAAATGTCAGAGCTGAAAAGATCATCGGATCAACAAAGGTTTTGGCATCAAACGGAGCCAAAGAACCCATATTTTCTCCCAAATTTTGCTAATGTGGAAGCTAGAGGAGAACTTATTTTAGAGACCAGAGAAATGAAGGTCAACAACTATGAAAATTTGCTTCAATGGAAGAAAAAAAAACTCAAATATATGATTACACATAAAGTTAAACAAATCAAAGAAATGGACTCTTTGGATAACTCCATTGCATACTTAAAACTCACATATGTTTAACTAATGAAATTATTAACATAGATTCATAACAACCCTAGATCTATTAAGTGTCAAAGCCGATCAAAATAAATAATTGAGTACAAATCTATATATGGTTTTAGTTTATTAAATGCCCAACAAAATTAAATAATTGAGTACACATCTCTCCACACATAAAAGATCTAGTGTATATGTGTGTGTGTGTGTGTGTGTGTGTGTACATATACATATATGATCAAATTTATTTTTCCTATCTTCCACTATTAAGTAGCATAAACAAAAAACAAAAAACAAAAAACTTTAATACAGACCTCTTTGCACTTATAATCAATGTTTATTTAATCCTTATCTGCGTGACCATTCATAAGGCCCTCGGATATATTTTTTTGCTAGATTTTCATTTTCTGGCTCCACATAAAAAGATACCCTACTCAAATTACTTTGTGTATCCTTTATTTGTCCTTTGATCCTTGGAACAATATTTGTATCCCCGTGTAGCGTCAAACTTAAACACTGTACTAGTTTCGCAAAGCCAACGCAACATATCTTTCCACACAATTTTGATATGAGCATTCCACTAGTAAGCATATCTTTCTTCTAGACAACCTACTTAAAGGAAAAATAAAAACTGAAGTAAAGTCTCATTTATTGAACACCCGAACCTTTGTAAAGTTGGCAAACGATCAGCAGACAAGGTCAGATTTAATGTTCAACAGTTGTGAAAGTCGGATATGAAGCCTAAGAAGGTGGAGCAATCTCAAATAAGGACAATGGCTCCACTTGTCTTATTATGCTCAGCCAATAATCCATGCCCTCGCCGACCTGGAGATCAGTACTCCACAATTGATTGGTATTAATGCCTAAATCATTTGAATCCATGGAAACACTCATGTTATCTGAGTGGTCAAGAAGCCAATCAACTTCCACACCATAAAATTGTTGCATGGGAGAATCAACTCGTGGGTTTTTTGAGTTGGTTAAGCTCTCATTGCTTATTATTATTTCTCCTTCGCGGTGTGGCCTCATGGATTGGGAGTAACAATTGACCATTTCTGCCTTGTCGTCATGGCTAATTGCAGGCACCCTTGAGGGGTTTTCGAAATTATTTCTATCATTACCGATAACTTTTTGCAAATCTGTTGATAAAGACTGACATTCAAGCTCGTCCATGGTATTAATCAATACACAACTATGATCAATTTCCAGTTCTAAAGAGTCAATATAGTCATAATGGAACACAACTAAATTTGAATCAGTGTTGCTGCTCTGATAATCTATAGTACTGGTACACATGTTGTAGGAAGATGAGATTACGTCTCATGAGTGTTCCGGCAAAACATAAACTAGATCACGAATCTCCCATGCTAATGACGCTCCTGCGTCCGAATCATAGAGTGTTTGCAAGCTTACAAGACTCAAATTGTGGTATGTCATTTCTGATCTTGAAATGAAATTTTAACGTCCACGAGACTAGATATAGTCAATGGGACCATATAGGATAAATTGCAAGTACATTCATATACATAACACAACTTTTAATGCTTTAGCTTTACACAGTTTGGCATGTACTGGTAAGAGTCATAATTTTGAATACTTTCGGAATTTTCATGCTCTAGAATCCCAAGAACTCAATAGAATTCTTTCAAAATTGAAGTATTCAAAATGACAATATTTCTATAGGTGGTTATGATAATTAAAAAATAGTAGTTTTATGTTGGCCATATCCATTTTGATATAAAGTTGTTGGATTTGAAACCAATTCAAATTCACCTAACTTTAATCACCCTATAATATACATTAAAATTGCCATAAAACCAATTCAAATCCAACAACCTATCATCAGCTAATAGTACTTAGTAGGGTAGATAAGGATGGTTGTAATTTCATGCCTGTCTATTTTGAGCTTCAAAGTTCAGTGGTAGTGGGGCCTATGAGAACTTTTATGATCCGGACAAAATGGAAGTTTTGGATTCCTTAGCCATCAATTAAAAGTCTAAAAAAATTAAAGCTACATTAAAAAAGTAATGGTGGGTTCTTATGGAGGAAGCGGAGGAGCTGAGATGATGAGAGGGCATGTAGATAAACCTCAAAGATGTGTGGGGCAGTTGGACCTGCGCCCCAATATCTCGTAACAGTGGATGGAAAAGAGCGAAAGAGAAAGATGGACTTGGTCTTTACTCCATTCTTTCTATCAAACCAGATAAGATTCTAAAAATTTGAGATTGGAAGCAAGCAAAACAAACTTGTTTGAGGGAAGAAAATAGTATGTTGTGAAAAGCTATGGAAAAGCTTTCTTCTCCTTGTCTATGATTATTAGTTTGTCTTAACATTTTCCTATTTTGTCTCTCAATCTAATAATTTGACATTCCTCTTGAGTTACTCTACATGCACTTAGTGTATATCGATTGCAATCTGGACATCTTGGACATCCAACGTCGTAGAGTAAAATTAACAGTTGACTTTGATTTTGCTTCATGTTCATTAAAATATGCAGATTTTGTAATTGAAATAAAAATCAGGATACCTCTCAGCCAAAGTGATCTGAATTTGAAACTACTTGAAAAAGGTTTGCAAGGTATTCAATTCAGTAGTAAACATGTTTAAAAGATTCCCATGTTTTGCAGTAAAGAAACAAATGAAATTTTCAGTTGTTCATGATCCATTCAAGCATAGCAGAATTATTTCCTTTTACTGTTTAACACATTAAAATGAATTTGTTCTGCAAAATAAATCAACCATAGATGCAAAAGAAGTTGATGAAGCAGTCCACCCCTCCTGGGCTACGTCTGCTGGGTCCAAGGCTCCCAAATGGGTCAGTCCTCGTTTTAATTAAATGCTCAAGAATGAATTTATAGCTGAATAGAAGTCTCTACAGGTGAAATAGACTGTAAAATTGGATTCAGAACACATGAATCCTTCAGGATTGACTATTGGTTCACCTCCAATGGATACCTGCAACTTGAAACAGTTCTCACAATACTAGGCCCTGGTGGCTCCTAGAACTTCCACGGCTCCAAACCCTGTGAAAATGACCTATGATGGCTGAAAGACCTATGCCAATGGCTTCAGAACGTCGAAAAAAAAAATCGTCCAAAATCGTCTTTCCTAGCCAAAGTTATGGCCATTTAATGCCAACTGCCAGTTTCTCGTAAAAGAACTCCAACTAACTTTAGTTAAGCTCCACCAATTATGGCGGGACCTCCAAATTTGGCGCTCCACCAAATAATTCGCTAACTGAACCTTAATTGCCCACAAAATCCGCATGTGACCACGTTGATTGGTTTGGTGGTTTTCCTTGGATTTCGCGCCTAGTGGTTAGTGCTCTGGCCCTTGGTTCCTGGGCACGGTCATATGGCACGGGGGGGCTGGCCCTTAGGGACTGGCCCCCTTCATTTCCTGCTCGCCTAAAATTTAAATTTTAAACATTAAACATTTCCATTAATTTTTAACAAGTGTTGGTGTGGCCCAACGGTAAAACATAAGGCTAATACTTGGCAGGTTGGAGTTCAAATCCACAACCCACCAAAAATTTTGAATATGCGACCCCATTGCTTACGTCACCTGAGCCACATGGTGGCTTTCGGGCTTGCCATGTGGCGCTGCTAATTGGCCCACCCAAAGGAATATTCCATGGAATATTTTGTGGAATATATA
>APFE030437483.1:248038-280108 GCA_000404065.3 Pinus taeda | reverse complement strand
ATTTGTTCTGCAAAATAAATCAACCACAGATGCAAAAGAAGTTGATGAAGCAGTTCACCCCTCCTGGGCTACGTCTGCTAGGTCCAAGGCTCCCAAATGGGCCAGTCCTCGTTTTAATTAAATGCTCAAAATGAATTTACAGCTGAATAGAAGTCTCTATAGGTGAAATAGACTGTAAAATTGGATTCAGAACACATGAATCCTTCAGGATTGACTGCTGGTTCACCTCCAATGGATACCTGCAACCTGAAACAGTTCTCACAATACTGGGCCCTGGTGGCTCCTAGAACTTCCACGGCTCCAAAACCTGTGCAAATGACCTCTGATGGCTGAAAGATCTATGCCAATGGCTTCATAATGTCCAAAATACCCAAAATCAAAAAAAAAAATCGTCCAAAACCGCCTTTCCTAGCCAAAGTTATGGCCATTTAATGTCAACTGCCAGTTTCCCCTAAAAGAACTCCAGCTAACTTTAGTTAATCTCTGCCAATTATGGCGGGACTGCCAAATTTGGCGCTCCTCCAAATAATCCGCCAACTGAACCTTAACTGCCCACAAAATCCGCATGTGACCACGTTGATTGGTTTGGCGGTTTTCCTTGGATTTCACGTCCGGTGGTTAGTGCTCTAACCCTTGGCTCCTGGGCACGGTCATATGGCACAGGGGGGCTGGCCCCCTTCATTTCCCGCCAGCCTGAAATTTAAATTTTAAACATTAAACATTTCCGTTAATTGTTAACAAGTGTTGGTGTGGCCCAATGGTAAAATGTAGGGCTAATACATGGCAGGTTGGGGGTTCAAATCCACAACCCGCTAAAAATTTTGAATATGCGCCCCCATTGCTTACGTCACCTGAGCCACGTGGCGGCTACTGATTGGCCCACCCAAAGGAATATTCCGTGGAATATTCTTTTTTTTTTTTGAAAATTCAAAAATTAAGTGTTATTGGGCGATTTTGTTTTTGCCATAACTTTCACATACAGTGACCGTTTTTCGAACCGTTTGCGGCGCCGGAATCGGGAGGACGAGCTCTATCCGATTGTTTAGGTTTGAGCCAATTCCAAGCACTTTCAATTTTGAGCATTTTACGACACTTGGGACATGAGCCCCTGATCACTAAGAAAATATTAATTTCCTTTTCCATCAAGTTAACTTAATTTAATTTTTTTAAATATTGAAAGGCACTTTGAAGGCACATATTCAGGCAAAGGCCCTATAATTTCATAAGAGGAACTCCCTCCAATTTTAATTGAGATTTGGTTTAGATTCTTTGCAACTCAATTTTTTCCTCGGTAGCCTATCAAAACTATCAATACCCATTAATGGAACTTGCTTTAGCGTATTTGCATGTAATGGCTTCTTTGGTTGCGTAACACATTATAGTACAAAACATCGTTATATCTATTACACTCTCTTGCAATAAATTCGATTTTAGAGTTTACGAGTACTTAGATTTATACCTGCACAGATTTGTCTTGAGATATACAATATTCATGTGAATCTATTTCTTGGTGTATATATATTTTTAACCCACAATTCTTGAAAGTGCACATCAGAGGAAACACCTTCAAATAGCAACATGTGTTTTTTTAACTAAAAAAACCACAAAAACATGCCTGTCAATTTCTAGCCCTGCTTCGAGTAGTTGTTGATATACACATTCCCTTGCTCTAAGATGAATGATTACATTTTTGGGGTTGTTGTTGCATTGAGACAATGCTAATAGGATGGCTTGGTTGTTTGCAAAGTAATAATGCATGGATAATGGGATGCCCTTTCTAGCTTTCATAGGATGGCATAGAGCTTCATTTTGCAACTAATCATTGTTGGATGTGTGGGGCCTAACCTAAGTTCAGCGTTAGTTAGCCAAACAAATCCCTACACAATTGGCACTTTTGGCATCAGCCCGCAAAGCGTGGACCGAAGTCTCACCCGAAGCAGTATGGGGGGATGTTGGAACCAACATTTTGCACCCTGAGATGGTCATGATGTCGGTCTATTCCTTTTGTTCCTGCTTTCGCGCAAGTTGTTAAATTCTAGGGCTCTGTCAATCTAGCCCTTTATTTTGTCCTTTAGTACCTTCGCGCCCTTTATTCTGCCCTTCAGTACCTCCGCGAAAGTTTACGAACGATCTTCGCGCAGCCTTAGCTTGCAGTTCAGGTACTTTCGCACTATTATAACAACGTATTGCACCAGTTCCCAAGTTATCTTAAGTGTTTTGCTTCTCTTACTAAACATTCATAGTTAGCACCGCGTAAACATATATTCTTACTTATGTTCAATTAACCAAGATAATTACATACATCCGTGCATCACATAAGCATTGTAAATGAAGTCCATATATAATATGACAAGATGTATTAAGAGGAAATAAATATGCAGGAATTGTGGAATACTTCTCTTTATTGATATCTTTAGATTATTACAGAATCTATCCGCCCTGCGCACACAGCTGCAGGGATCTGCGCACTCAGCTGCGGACTTCTACCTTAGGCCTCTGTGCACTCAACTGCAGAGCCTCTACCTACGCTAAGACCTAAAACACTTAGACTTCGCTATCAAGACCCTTCACTCCATTCTTCGCTAAAACTTCTTCACTACTCAGAGCTTACTTAGCTCTTTTTATACAATCCCATGGTCTATGAACCATGGGTGGATCTTTACAACCGACTTTTCACTTTACAAAATAAGGACGAACAACCCTTTATGACTCATGACACCTTCGCACTCCGCGACGACAAAATGTGGAGGATTTACAACTTTATTACAAAATATGGGCTTTTAGCCCCAAAACTGTCCTTGGGGGATCTCATTCCCAACAGGCCCCCAACACAAACATTGTGACTCTCGCTCAAGTCACTTGGCAGGCGCAAAGATTTTAGCGTGAAGACCTCCTAGCTCAACATGTATCAATGCAACCTCGGTAGTTCACTGTGCGGCCGTTTGCTTTGCTTCTTCAACCATCTGCTCAGTCACTACTCCTAAACTGTTGGCCTGAATCTTTTGCTGAGTTGCCTGCAGAGTCGCAAGATTTCCTTGAGTAGAGGTCGTAATCACTTAAGCCTCATCCAGCCAGGGCTTCAGTCGTGCCTTCAGCACGGCTTCCTTCTGTTGCGCTGCATCCACCTATTCTTTCAACTACTTGGCCTCTTGTAGCTTTGTCAGTCTCTGTGTGAGCGAGATGGTTCACGTTGTGCCTTTGACCTCATCATAGCGTTGTTACAATTCTCGCGCTTCTATCTCCAGTCGTTATACATTAGGGTCCTCCTACAAGCTCATCAGGACCTCGAATGATTGCACAAAAAGTGTGTGCAGTCTGCTACTACACTGTCGACTTCCACCATCGCTTCTGTGACAATGGTTGCATGATGCTCCTTTACTTTTGGCGGGGTTGAAGGTTGGGCTTTCAATTGCAATTCGGTAATCTGAAGGTTCAACTCCAACTACACCCGAGCCATCTCTATGCAAGCATCGCACACCCTTATAGCCAACTTGCGGACACACACCTTGACCGGTTCTTCCTTAGGAATGGCCAACTCTGGGACCATTCGGTATGCCTCCTCTACGACCTAAATTATTCATTTGTTTTGCGTGGTTACCTCGGTCACGGCTGGCAATGACAGAGTCTCGCTATAGTGCCATCTGCTCATTGTTAATCCGTTGCTCGCTAATCACTTGTAGGGCGTGGTGCTCACGGGCCCTTAACTCCGTAATCACTCCATCTTGCAATAGGTGGAGCACCTCGCCAGGGAGCACTGCCAGATTCAACCTTACTCCCTTGAGGGCACTGACAATGGGCCTGTCAACAACTTCATTCTTCATGGTTAGTGCTTGATCAAGCAGCACTATCGTGCAGGAGACCTTTGCGTGCAACATCTCGACAACTTCTAAAATGCCAATAGCAAGGTTGGTCGACATCGTGTCAGCCTGTGAAGCACGGGTCTGCAACTCCTGCAGACCTATTTGGATAACCCCCAATATTAATTTTTGTTGTTGCTCGAACTATTGTAGGGCCTCTGCGGTGACATCTCGCACCGTTTCGTCGATGTCATGCAAATCGACCTCTATGAGGGTGATTGGGTCCAATGATGTCTTAGTGGCCTTGGATTTCTTCCTGGACCCTCCTTTCTCCTCCTCCCTTGGATGCTTGAAGCAGGCGAACATCGCCTGTGGGTCTACACCATGTTGCTCTATTTGCTCATCCATCTCTTCCTCTGTCTCAGGTGAAGGCGGCCTCGCGCCTTTGTCAGAGACCCACTCTATTCCACTTGTTAGCTTCTTCGTCTGCTAAGCGGCATCGCGCTCTCCCCTAGGCCTTGTCAACAACCTCCTTCTTTCTCTTTTTGGCCAACTGCATCATCTTGAGCTTGGCCTCCTCCTTCTTGCGCTGTGCGGCAGACTTGCTCCCTCCCACCGCCAAGTATGTTGTAGTGCATCATTCTGTCGACCAATGATCAAGTACTACATCAATGGCATCATCTATTGTCAGATAAGGAAAGTCATACCATATATGCGTAGGGTCCTTCCTTGCCATGATAGACACATGGTGAAAATTTGCCTTAAACTCTGTGTAGCCTTGCAGGTTGGCAAACACTGTAGGCGACAACTGTGGTTTGCGATTGATAGCGATGCGGATGTTCATCTCCATCAAGACCCTGAAGATCTTGTTGTCCTTGATGCGTTGCACATCCTTGGTCGCCCATAACGAAGTGTACTTCACTGCTTCTGGTAGGTCTGGTGCAACCAAGGGGAATTGACTGTCCTTTGGCAGCTCCCATGTTACCATTATAATAGATAGCAAGAGCCAGGCGTAGTGGAACATCTTGTTCAGCTCCTGTGCCTCGTGGTAGTTCTCAAGGAACTCACCACAAAGATAGTGTGCCCAATTGAATTGGACTCCTTTGGTGCACTGGATTGTTAGCATGACGACAGGTGCCGACACCTCATCAGCGCGACACTTCCTCATCACCTTCCCTACCAAAATTTGAGTGGCCACCTTTACGGCAGGGTCACTGGTACTGGATATGGCATATCCGCACGGCTTCTTCACTAGCTTAAACTTCTCCTTCATGGCCTCTGCAAGGAGCTGCTCACCACCTTTTTTGCCAAACATCATGGCCAAATTTTCTCTTGTGTAGGGCAACCATGTGATCCTATGGATCAATCTATTGGTGATGGATATTGGCTCTTCCAGCCACAAACACCTATCATGCACCAAGCATAGTAGTTGCTTGATGACCAAGACTGTAATAAGGGTGCGGTTACAATGCAGCACCATAACAGGTTGAGCAGACCTGCCTTGTCTACTCCTCTAAGCCACCTCTGTGGCTCCAATACGGTCATCCTGGTGGTTGTGTCGATAATGTGGCGCATCATTTTCTCGATCGCCAAGTGTGGGAACTTCTCATGGTCAGCCAAGTCCGAGTCTTCGAGTTTTAACAGAGGAACTTGCCCCAAGCGTGGTCCTTCAAAGACAATCTCATTCGATAGCAAAGGGGTTTGCAAGGGGACCTCACTCTCATCGATATCTTTTGGCACCTTAGTCTTGCCCTTGCGCGGAGGGACGTACTCAAGCAACCAAGTTATAGGGTCAGCACCCTGGGCTTCCACTTCCTCCATATATATCCCCATGTCCTCGTCATCCATCGGGATGTCTTCGGTTTCCTCTTCCTCTGGCTCAAGATTGATGGATTTTCCCTTTTCCTGTGTGGTGGGCTTGTCCTTCGGTGGATTTCTTCTCGGTGATGCGTGCACCGATATTGCATGTTGCTTGCCATTTTATCCTTCGCGCTCTCCTTGGTTGGGGTCAACTTTGGTCTCGGCATCCATGGTGATTTGAGGACTTCCGCTAATACTTCATCAACCTCTGGAGCAGCTCTTTCCGCCTCCCGAACCACTTCCGGCATATCCTCCTTGGCTGTCACTGCTTCGGTGTCCATAGCTGTTGGAGGTGTCGACATAACGCTATTCAACAGTACTCGTGTCGTTTCTAGTAATTGCTCAAACGTTGAACTTGCTATCAGAGCCTCAAAAAATTCTCAGTTCATGTGCGCTTGAGAGCTCAACAACTCAATTCTCAAAATTCCAAGTGCTTTTCGCTGGGCAACCACCTGTAATTTATAGGGCATTTTGAATTCAAATCTGATCGTTCCCCCACATTCTCTTCATTAATGTTGGATTGGTGGTATATTTTCAAGGATTTGATCCATAAATTCCTTCTAAATGTCGGTCGCCCGCTCCATTTGGCTACATTTCTACCGTCAAATCATGAACAATGAATTTAAAGGTCACTTTCCAATTGACTTGAGCGATTTCTTTCGGGGTAGCGTAGCTCCCTTCACGCTGTCGTGAACCTTGTGACAGTTCCTTGCTTCATACAATCCTCCAATCACACAGCTCCCCAACCCGGGTAGTGTAGTTTTTAGTCCTACGCCTCCTTTCAGCTGCCTAAAGCGCTAAGACTATGCTACCTTCATATAGTGGAATGGGTGGACCACTGGTGTATGGCTTCAATCAACTGCCATTCACCTTTCCTGGGAAGAGATCTCCATTCAATTTAACCAACTGAACTGCTCCACCATCAGTAATCTCCTTAATGACATAGGGCCCTAACCAATGCATTCTGAATTTCCCTAGAAATTTATCAAACTTACTGTCATATAACAAAACTAGGTCATTTACCTTAAAAGTGTGCAGCTTGGTGTGTCAATCATGCAATGCTTTTTCGCACTACTTTGGGACCTATTGGTGGAATCTAGCTAGAAATCTTTCTTCCTCAATCTCAACCAGCTGCAAGAGCCTCTCTTCCAGGGCTCCATTATCCGTCATACCCGTGAGTGCCACTATGCACAGACTAGGAACAATGTATCCCATGGGCATCATTGCTTCAACACCATATACAAGCCTAAAGGGTGTCTGTCAAGTCAACTTCTTGCATGTCGTCTGATAGGCCCATAGTACTACAGGTATGCATAGGTCCCAATTGCTTCGCTAAGTGTTGCAAACCTTGGTTAGTGCGTTCTCTAGCACTTTATTGAATGCTTCCACCGTCCCATTAGCCTGCGGTGATAAGGTGTGCTCTTCTAGTGATATACCTGAAATTCCTACATCAGTGTGTTGCTCGTCTCGTTCAGAAAGTGCGTACCGCAATCACTCATCAAAATCTTTGGACACCCAAATCACGTCAGTACATACTCAAAGAGGAACTTTGTAGCAGTCATGCCTGTGCAATCCTTCACAGGCTGTGCCTCCGCCCATTGAGTCAAATACTCCGTCGTAGTGATAATGTACCGGGCTCCCATCTTCTTCCCTTGGGGCTGAATGGGTCCCACAAAATCTATCACCCATTTCTCAGAGGGTTGTAACGTCATCTGTGGATTCAGAGGTAGATCATCCCTCCACGATGGCATGGTTGTCCTTTGACATACATCACACACCTTGTAGTAAGCATTTGAATCCTAGTGGAGGGTTGCCCACCACAACCCTGCATGTAGAATCTTCTGCACAGTCACTCTTCCTGCATAATGACCTCCCGCGGCGCCCCCATGAGCGTCCACAAGGATACTGCTCCTTTCAAACTCTAGTACATATCATCACAATATTTCATTAGACCCCATTTTTTACAGGTGCCCAACAATGATAGAAAATTTTGTCGCGCGTACCACTAACTCCTTCTTTTGCTGGACTGTGTAACCTTCCGAGGCAGTTCCTGTCGTTAGGAAGTGTATGATGTCTTCAAAGTGGCCATTTGCGACATGCACAACAAATAGCTGCTTGTCAGGCAGTCCCTCCAAACTAGTGGGCTCTTCCCCTGTTTCGATGCGTGACAGATGGTCTGGTCCCGCATTCAGACATTCAAATTTCACAATAACTTCAAAATCATACTCCTGGAACAATAACAAATACCTACAGATTCTCCACCCCCAACATAGGCTTATTGATGAAGTATTTCAACGCAAAATGATCCATATACATCTTAAAATGGCCACCCAGCAAATAGTGTCTAAACTGTTGGAGCACGTATACCATGGCTAACCCTTCGTGCTCGGTGGTGGAATAGTTATTCTCCACCTTGGATAACCTTTTGCTTGTGAACGCTATAGGATGGTCCAGTTCTCCTCCGCTGGCCTGTGTCAGTACTGCTCCCAACACTATACATGACGCATCGACATGTACATGAAATTCCTTCTTCCAATTCAAGAAGACTAAAATCGGCGCGATGACCATCTTTTCTTTCAATACATCCAAGATTTTCTTACAGTCCTCCTTCCAGCAGAATGTGACATCCTTTTTTCAACAAATTTTCCATAGGCATGGTGATCTGGGCATATCCCTTGATAAACTTTTTGTAATATCCAGTATGTCCCAGGGTGGCGCGCAGCTGCTTCACACTCCTCGGCGATCCTAAGTTAAGTATCACCGCGATCTTCGCGGGATCTACCATCATTCCCTGTCTACAGAGCACATGACCTAGTAGGGTCCCAAAAGGAACACAAAACAGACACTTCTTTAGATTGAGTGTGATCTGGTACCTTTAACAGGTATCTAACATTAGGTGCAAAGTTGCGACATGGCGTTTCACTAGCCCAAACACAGTCCAGTCGTCAAAGTACACCTCCAAAAACTTATGAATAAATTCATTAAATGCAACAATGCCTACGCGTGAAAAAATCGCAAGCGCATTCTTTAATTCGAAAGGCATTATAGTGTACTGAAAACAACCCCACTTAGTTGCGAAGGTCATCTTACTTCTATCCTCCAGTGTGATTTTGATCTGATGGTATCTAGAGAACCCATCAGTGAAGGAATACGCTTCCTGACCACCTACATTATCCAACACCTCATCAGTGAACGGAGTCGGGAAAGGATCATGTACGCAAGCGTCATTCAACTTCCTGAGATCTATGCATATCCTTATTTCATCCTTATGTTTCTTTTCCTATACCACCATTGGGCTTACCTAATCAAATTCTTCTACGGGCTCAATGATGTCTGCCACGAGCATCTTGTCTAGCTCTAAGTAGACCTTTTCCTTATACTTCGGATTGAGACGGTAAGGTCTTTTCTTAACCGGCTTTGCATCGGGCTTTAATGTGATCTTCATAACACCTGGGTCTCCTATTATCCTTTTAGATCTGTAAACTTGGTAGGGAACAAATCCTGGTATTTGCGGAGCAATTCAATGACCTTATCCACCGTTGCGTCATCCCAATAATCTCCAATCTTTGCGATTTTGGGCTCTGCCTCCGTACCAATATTTACCTGTTTTGTTTTCAGTGGCACAGTTATATCAGGATTCTCAATTTGCGGTCCCTCAACCTCGCGATGACTCTCAATTTCAAGGATGTTAATATTTCGTGGATCCTCATCTTCTTCTTCAGCAGTCACGTTATAGCATTCCAGCGTGTGACTTTACTGAGTAGTCCAATCAGGTTGAATCAGATCTAATGGATCCTGCAGTATCCTAAAGATTGTTACTTTCACCTCTTGTAGCACCTTTTCAATACAATCAAACCCATCTTCAAAGTTGAATGTCATTATGAATCCTTCGCACAAAATATCCCATTCACCTATACCATGGCAGAGCTTTGTTTCCAAGTCCCTGTTCATCGGGATGACATCCAAGGTATGACAGAACAAGTGCACCCGTTTTGGTTAGGGCTTCGCTCCATAAGCCTGAGCCCATTTGGCCAAGTGTGCGCGCAGATCATCCTTCCCATCACTATTTGTTTGTTATTCATACCTTTGGCTTCCGAAAGCATGTCCTCATCATCCTCCTACACTCTCGGCAATCATCAAAGCTACCCTTGTGCGTACCCCACCATATTGCAAGTGTAGCGCGCAGTGCCCAGTCCAAAGCCTGGAAGCACTGCTTTTCTAGTACTTCCCTCTCAAATGCATCCAAAAATACATCATTCAAGCCATCATAAGTGGGAAGATTCCTTACTTGCGATGACAAACAATGCAATGACCAGGTCATCATGTTACATCTCAGTGTGGTTACTTCATGCAAGCGATTCTGCTAGCGCTCTAATTCTTCATCAGAGTCCAAGGTGCAGGAACTCTTGCAATCCCACGCAATTCGTCCATCCGCTGTTGGATTCACCCAATCTTGGCCTCCTTCTATTATCTTATAGATACAGCCCAAATCGTCATGGCTCTCATAATTGCAGATTGGTTCAGTATAGTGTGATCCTTTAGCAGGATCTAGGGCTACTGTTACACAGAGTGATATCTTCTCAAATATCATCTTTCGCTTCTTTAGGTTGATTACCTCGTTCATATTAGTTGCCCAATCAATGTCAAGGAGCATAGGGTAGGGGTTGTTGTCATCCACAAATTTTGTTACTTCAAACTCTGCCAACGCGCTCGTGCCTTCAATATCTATAGTCACCCCTTGCAGCCGCCTCATGGGGATGATCTTCTGCTGATTTTCCATCCTTCACCGAATCAGAGAACACTACAGCGTGGGTCTTCCCATCCTCTCCCAAGTTTGCTTTAGTAGGACGTTCGCGTCTGACCCAAGATCTAAAATAACCTAATCCATTTCATACTCTCCTTTCTACGCGGTCAGTCTCATCTCTCATCTTGTCCTTATTTTATGCTTACCAATCTTTCGTACCATGCATGATTCATCTGGAGTGTTTCCGACGCATCTATTTATAAGCTCCTGTAATCCCTTCACGGCCTTACTATCGCTGAGCAGCTTCATGCAGGTCTCTAGAAAGGTCGTAAGCATAGAAGGATCCATCTTATGATTTCGTTTATCCTTACTTCCTAAGGTGGAGGCCTCAGCGAAGCTCTTCTTTGCTTCCATGAACATTTCGTGTGCACGCTCCAAATCAAATTCAACCTCCTTCATCGGAGCTTTGCGAACCCATGCGTTGTCTTCAGGTTGTTTCCCCTTATAATCCCCTATTGCAACTCCACTTTGAATCACTATATTCACATTCGGATCCTCTTCACGAGGCTCAGACCTCATCATTTGCAGGTTCTGAGTCAGCTGAGGTGGTAGCGCCCCTTTGTTGCGTATTCTTGTTATCAGCATAGTATAATCTTCTGTCTCATGATCATACTGAGTGCAATATTTTCATGACAGTCACGTAGGGTTAGTGTATTTGTGGGCGTAGTATCCTGGTCCTCTGCAATTGTAGCAAATTAGTTGTCCCTAACCTCTGCCAGGTCCTCCTCTGCCTCGGCCTCGTCCGCGCTCCTGAAAGCCTGTTTGCGCCATCCCTGTGCTCTGGTTAGGGGGGTGAGTTTCTACTTGAACCTTATAGGTGGGTGTTATGTCCATTATCAATTCATAGCTTCTGCAGTTGCGTTCATCATGCCCTACCGACCGACAGAAGTTGCAGAACAGTTGTTGGGTGTTTGTACAAACTTCTACAACAAATGAAAGTTATCCGTTGTATGTTTTCCTGCTGCCTGACATATAGCGCACCACAACGTAGGCCTCACGCTTGGTCCTACTTGAGATTCTGGCCTTGAAGGCATCGGTCCTCCTTCTACAATATATTTTGCAAAGACCAGGCAATGGTCTTTGTCATGCCCCTGACCCTTGCATTTTAGGCACCATACCTCTCCGCGCACCTCCGGTCAAATTGTCTTATCCTGCTTCAAACTTTGCATTTCAAGGAAAATATTTTGCAATTGTGCATGGATCTGTTGAACCCCCATATTTGGATATTGCATCGGTGGTTCATGCAGTCTCATTGCAATCTCCAAGGCCTCAGCCTGAGTCGTAATCTTTTGTTGTGACAGCGCAACCCTTAGGTGTGGCAGTAGCGAAGCGACGAATCACTCACGATATTGTCCATCTGTTAACTTCATATTAGCTTCACAGATTTTATACTTCAATCTCTGATCCAATTCCAAAGGTCTCTCGCCTGGTTTCATCGCGATTTCCTTGAACCCCACAATCGTCTGTGCTTCGGATTTAGGCCTACTAAATTCTTTGTTCAGCACGGTCTAGATGTTTTCCACTCCAGCCTTTGGGTTATCATTAGAGTAATTAATGTACCAAGTTAGTGTACGATCCTGTAGAGCACTAACCAGTGTTTCCTTCTTGATCATCTATAATGCCCTGAGCTTCCCACACAACTTTCACAGCAAACCGAAACTAATCTAGTTCCTCATTTCCCAAGCCTTTAAACAAAGGCAGCTTCACTGAATTTTCCATCTTGAACTGCGGTGGAGGTGGTGTGGTTGGGGGTGGAAGTCACGGGAATCCTTGCCTTATCAACTAAATTTCACTTCGCGGAGAAGCCTGCACTACTCCCTGTTCGTCACCTAATGGAGGTGAAATCAATGGACTATATTCAAGATCCTTTCTCCCTTCGTTCCTGTAAGTATTTCTGCTTCACGTAGCTTTGAACATCAAGGTAGTTGCATAACCTATTTTTTGCGCAATAACATCTTAATCCAGGTATTCAAAGACTTCAAGTACTTACCTCGCGTACCCTTGAAAAAGCGCCACTCCGCCTCATTGTAGCTAACTGAGGTATTGACCACGAATTCCATCACAAATCCTCCTATGATGCGATCAAGCCAATGGTCGAAAACATGGGCAATCTTATCCTCATAGGCTTCCAGTTTTTGTACTAGCTTTGGGGTCCAAATAATAGCACTGTCAAGTCTCCACCTTCCTTGGCTATCTGTTAGCTTCGCGATCCACTCGTATAACTCAACCGGAAAGGAACAGAAAAAGATCTAATGGATTTTTGTATATAGGTAATTGTCCAGCCACTGTTCCTTTGTCAGTCACGGATTTTTGTTCTCTTACGCCGCGAATTCATGGATCTTCCTATCCAACCAGTCCTCGATCTCTTTCTTAGATGGATTCTAGCGATACGACATCGCACATCTCTTATGCAGATTCCGATCCCGGCAATGGAACCTTTAGTTGGCTGCATGGGGCATGATCGAGGTTCAACGTTAGTTAGCCAAAAAAATTCCTACAATACTGGCCCTTTTGGTATCAGCCCATGGAGCACGGACCGAAGTCTCACCTAAAGTAGTATTGGGGGGGGGGGGGGTGCGGCGCGGTGTTGGAACCAAGTTTCCGCACCCTGAGATGGTCATGATGTTGGTTTATTCCTTTTGTTCCTACTTTCACACAGGTTGTTAAGTACCTCCGCGAAAGAGTACAATCAATATTCGCGCAGCCCTAGCCTGCGGTCCAGGTACGCTATTATAACAACGTATTGCACCAATTCCCAAGTTATCTTAAGTGTTTTGCTTATCTTACTAAACATTCACATTTAGCACTGCGTAAACAGATATTCTTACTCGTGTTCAATTAACCAACATAATTACATACATTCGTGCATCACATAAGCATTGTAAATGAAATCCATACATAATATGACAAGATGTATTAACAAGAAATAAATACATACAAATTGAAGAATACTTCTCTTTATTGATATCTTCAGATTATTACAGACTCTATCCGCCCTGCACACACAGCTATAGGGATCCTGCGCAGACTTCTACCCTAGGCCTCTACACACTCAACTGCAGAGCCTCTACCTACACTAAGACCCGAAACACTTAGACTTTGCTATCAAGACCCTTCACTCCATTCTTCGCTAAAACTTCCTCACTACTTAGAGCTTACTTACTTAGCTCTTTTTATACAATCCCATGGTCCGCAGACCTTGGGTGGATCTTTACAACCGACTTTTCACTTAAAAAAATAAGGGTAGATAACCCTTTATGACTCATGACACCTTCTGGCTCCACGACCACAAAATGAGGAGGCTTTACAACTTTATTACAAAACTTGACCAAAAACATGGGCTTTTAGCCCCAAAACTGTCCTTGGGGGATCCCATTCCCAACAATCATTTAGGTAAATCACAAATAGTATATATCAAAAGTATTCAACTATACAATGTTTATGAGAGTTATACTTGTAAAGAGGGGGTTCCATTGTTTCAACGCTTCATTGCTTATTCCAGCACAATGCAAACTCCATTTTGTAGGATGCCATAATTTATGTCTTAGTTCTCTAACGTGGGATTAACTGCCACTTTTCACACAAAATTATAATCATATAAGTTGTTTCCAGTGATTCCTAATAACGTGTCAAAGTACTAGCCACAATTGATCCAAAAGATGATGCCTAGGATCCAACAGTGGTCGTAAGCAATAGACATAAAGACGACGAAAGCCTCTTAAGGCTAAAACAATGCTCCTAAGCTGCCTTGACTGGGAAGCATACAAAACCTCTTTAGGCCAATGCTTGGCACAAATGCCTTCACACAATGCCTCCTCTTCGGCGGCGCACTTCTAGCAACAACTCACATAGGCGGCGATCTCCAAATACTTAGAATTGAAATGCTTCAACACCTTGAACATCACGTCCTCAGAACAAGACTTAATGGAACCATCGTCGTGTTCTTCCCGCCTCGTTTTCTTCACCTTAATCTCCTACCCTTGATGAATCTAAGGAAGAGGAAGGTGTTGGTTGTGCGTCAACTACAATCAACTTTGCGTAGCATAAAAATTAAGTTGAATACTCAACAATAGGCGTTAACTCCCCGACTAGAAAGGTGGTTGTACTTAGTGCAGCAAGAGAAATCAGGCTTGATAAAAGTTTACACGTGTTGAATTCTGATGGGAGAGAACAATGAAAATGTAGTGTGGGGATTGGCTGGGCTAAAAGTGTTTGCCCAACCAACTTCATAGAGAAAACTCCTTTTGGCGTAATTAAATGAGTCCAACTTGTCATGTAACTCACTTTCATTTAAGTCGGATACAAGTTTTTGGTCTATCACATAATAGTTATCCTCTAGTTATTGGTGAGGATGGTTGATTAGCATTTAAAAGAAAATGACAAAGTTATT
Organism: Pinus taeda; assembly: GCA_000404065.3. Taxonomy (NCBI): domain Eukaryota; kingdom Viridiplantae; phylum Streptophyta; class Pinopsida; order Pinales; family Pinaceae; genus Pinus; species Pinus taeda. Next base: position 265,257 of record APFE030437483.1, on the reverse strand, counting down.
TTTTCACCAAATTTTGTTTTCTCTTTAGAATCTTAGAGAGAAAAAAATGTACAAAGCCTTGTTGTAACATGAATTTCCAGTTCTTCATAAAAGGGTTGCATGTGGAATAGCACAGAAAGCATAATTTTTTTGTTTGTTTGTTCAATACATATAGAAAGAGGAAGAAGAAGTAACAAAGAAAACATCACAACAAGCTAAAAAATTAAGGTTTGATTGGTCACTACAAATATTTATAGCTATCTATAGGACCTCAAAAAAATAGAGAAAGAAAATTTTGTAAAAACAAAAATTGCTAGTGATGTACATAGAATTCTATAACAAAATTATGATGATTGAATATTCTGGAAAAAAACCGAGGCCTGCCAAACTGGAGAGTCTCAGATGATATTTACCTTGATGATGAGAAGACCCATCTCCTTAAGGTATTCAAGAATAATGGCTATAGTAGGCACCATGGTCTCAAAACATTCCTAAAAGCAACCAAAGGTCCTACGATAATAAAAGAACCTAGAGATCGGATTTATTGGGTTCATCTTCCCTTTGTCTAAGGAATCACTGACAAAATCGCTAGGGTCCTGAAGAAGCATAAGGTTTCTTCAACCTTTAGTCCCCTTAACACCATTCCAATATCCCTAAGATCAATCAAAGGCCCGGTGGACCTGAGAAATATGAAAGGTGTTTATGTAATCTCATGTTCCTATGGGACACCCAACATAGGTGAGATTGTTCGCTCATTAAATCAAAGCATTCATGAGCATGCAACCGACGTCAAGCATGGTAGGACCCACTCCTCAGCATTAGAAAAACATGCGAAGAAGATAAAACACCACATTTGTATTGAAGAGGCCCACGCCATTGCAAGGATTGATCATTTCCATCATTGAAAGTTTAGGGATGCCATTGAGATTGAAAAGAGACATAGTAATCTTAGTAGATATGGTGGTTGGAAAATAACAGTTGTTGAATCCCTGCCCTTTCTTCTTAAAAGTTTTTCTTGCTTGTTGCTCCTTTGTTCTATTATTTGTTTACCTCCTTTTCTAATTCTGTTTTATTTGACTTGTCCTATTTTCCCCTTATTTAATTAAATTGTTATTAGTTAATTTTTTTTTTCTTAAAAATAATTCTTAAATTATATCTTATTGTAGTCTTTTCATTCTTTAATCTAATCTTGAGTTTCCTTTCTTTCTTTTTTTTTTTATTGTTTTCCTTTTAATTATTTATTATTATTTAATTATTTTTTATGTTTATCTCATTGAATTTGTGGATTTTTTATTTTTATATTTGTTTATATTCGTATTTTAATAATATTCTTTTTAAATAATTTAATGTATAATTTATTAATTTTTATTATATATTTTTTATTCCTTCATTTTGACTTTGTGAATGGTCTTTTTTTGTTTCACTTTGACCGTCAGGTGGAATCAATATATTTTTATTGATTTTCACTTATTTATTGGGAATTTTTTTATAAAGTTTTGAGTTAATTTAATATATTCTTTTTTGTTTTAAAAAAAAATATTAGTTTGAAAAATAGGTAGGTGTTACATAAATAGCATCCATGTTCAAGTGGCCTCAACCTGACCATTGGGAAACCAGGTTTGTTGCCCATCTAACAACATTATAAGCCAACCAAAATCTAAAGAGTTTGAGAATGTCTAGCAGAGCATTGTAAACCTGAATGTATTTATACTCCCTAATGACGAACCTATAACAGAAAGAAAAAACATAACGACTTACTATTCATCTATACATAACAAAATTAATTGTTCAATTATATTGCAAAGCATACTAATCATTTGAAGACTCTATTGGTGTTAGATCTTTGGCACTGGATCTCGATGGTTCAGTCTGTAGGATGCATGGAATGTGCCTCTTTATGCGGGTCAAGCGAGCATTTTATTGTTGGATCTCGCTTTGAATAAATTGAAATTCCTTGTGAATATCATGAATTTTTGTTGTTGGTTCGTTAGTCCCTACAAGAGATGAGGGCAATTCTTTTTCCAGGAGGGTCTTCGTCATCCAATAGAGATATAAAGTCTGTTGATATTGTGTCACTTCCTCTGGTACGCCCAAGATCTGGGATGACAGTTTTTCACTCATCAAGCTCTAATTCATGATTCGTCGTGTGCTTCTTTCTCCCAATCTGATATTATCTGACATGCTTGGGGGTGTCCTTTGGTCCGATAGGACTCAGCGACATTCTTAACGTGACCTTGAATAGTTCTGCGACCCCTGCCCCTAGTTTGCCTCGGACAGGGCAGGTCTCTCCCATTCCCATAGTTATTGTTGCGACAATGACCACCTCTGGCTCTTCATTGTTGGAGAGAGGTCGGTCAGGCCATATGTTGAGACTAACAATAGTGAAATAGGGAAAAGCAAAGATAATATGACCCTAAAATCTCACCCCTAAGTGAGTCTTAAAATAAACCAAATAAGAAGTGTCTTCTCGCTTCACCTGTTTCACCCAAAATTTCTGACCACAGAGATCCAAAACAGACCAAGTTATCAAATATAAAATAAAAATTGGAAGCATAGGAGTATCCCCTCAAGACCTTCCCAGAAATAGTCATGCCAAGAGTACTTTAGAATTTCAGGGGTATTAGACTAAATGTAGAAAATTTGTGATAGGTTAACCCGATAATGCAATATAAATCAAAGCAGAATACTATAACCTACTTCTACTATCAATTTACGGAAGCTTAACGATCGAGCTGAATAATATAACCAGAAGAAGAAGAATCAATGGCAGAATACACATGAAAATACCTTGGGAAAAGTCTCAGATAAAAACCCCACACTATTGTATTATCATACATGGTGGAAATACATAGGAATTATACAAATCCTTAGCTCTCATAGGTAGCCAGCTCTCAGTACAATCCTCACAGATTGTCACATACAATCTTGGTTTCTCTCCAGCCTTCTTCTATGCCCTCCAAGCTCCTAGTTCCTTACATTGTTCCTCTTGGATGATTAGCCTATTACCAAGTGGAAAAACAAGCCTTCAAAACTGCGCAATCCTCAAGGATGAATCCTTGATTGCATGCCTGAGTTTTCTCCATGAGAAAACACATGCAACTAATTGTACATTGTCTTTGAACATTAATCTCAACTGGGTCTTTCTCATAATAGCCATGCATGAGTTTCTAATAAGGGGATCTTCAGTTGACTGGAGTAGCACTAGTTGAGTGCATTAATGCATCAACTGACTGTTAACTCACTATAAGTTCTTCAAACAATTTGGAACTAATTTAACTAGACTTAACTCAGTAAACTGAGTAAACTAATTACGACTCAAATATAACTCAATCTTATCTCCTTAATTTAAGGGATAACTCTTGCATGACTTCAAACTTGAATTTCTCCAACTAATTAATTTAAAATAAATTAATTAATTATTTCCAAGTAGCTGTTAAGACTAAATTCGATTTTAATTCACAATTTAATTCAAGGACAAATTAAATTGGAATATTCTTGTTGCCATATTGCAACACTCCCTCTCAACAAGAAAGGGATTATCTGGCATCCCGATCCTGTCTCTATGGAACTCGAATTTACACTTTGACAATGCCTTTGTCAAAATGTCAGCATCTTGCTCCTCTCTCAAAATATACTGCAGCAACATGATCCTCCTCGCTACACAGTATCTGAGATGATGATACCGGGTGTCGATGTGCTTGGACCTATCATGAAATATTGGATTCTCAGAGAGTTTGATACAACTTTGATTATCACAATAGATCACAGTGTGATCCATCCTGTGATCAAACAAACCAACTAGGATTTTTCGCATCCAGATGGCCTCACATGCTTCTTGACTTGCAACCATGTATTCTGCCTCTGCCAAGCTGAGTGCAACCGACCTCTGTTTCCCATTGTACTAAGAAACTATTGTTGACCCAAGGTTGAAAATCCCTCCTAATGTGCTCTTCCGATCTGATGGACTCCCTACCCAATCTACATTAGTGAAGCCCTGTAGCTTCACTCCCTCTGTCCGTTTGTACCATAATCCATACTGAGATGTGCCTCTGAGGTATCTCAATACATGCTTTGTTGCCTTCCAAAAAATCTTCGTAGGCTGAACCATCGCTTGATTCAACTGGTTCACCGCATAGCACAAATCTAGTCGTGTGCTCATTAAGTACATCAGTGAACCCATAAGCTTCCTGTACACAGTAGCCTCTATCACTTCTCTTGAAGTAGCAACCTCCTTCCTCCAGTTCCCTGCTAGAGGAGTTTGCATGGGCTTGCACTTCTTCATGTGGAATCTCGTGAGTATCTTGTTGGCATACTTTCCTTGAGACACAAACAACTCCCTATCCTTTTGCCACACTTCCATGCCAAGGAAGTGATGCACGAGACCCATGTCTTTCATCTCGAATTCTCTTGCAAGGTCCTCCTTGCAAGACACGATCAACTGATCATCCCTAGTCAATATGAGATCATCAACATAAAGTACGATGATCAACAACTTACCTTTCACCACGATGTCGTACAGGTTCGCATCCACTTCACTCTTTGTGAAGCCTAACTCGATGAAGTAGTTGTTTATCCTGGTGTACCAAGCACGAGGTGCTTGCTTCAGCATGTACAATGCTCTCTTGAGTCGGTACACATGCGACTCATGATCGAAGGTCTCAAAACCTTTCGACTACTCTATGAACACCTCTTCCTCAATCTGGCCATTGAGGAATGCAGTCTTCACATCCATCTGATGGATCTTCCAACCCATCTATGCTAATAGTGCCAACATAGATATGATAGATGAGTACATTGCGACAGGAGCAAAAGTCTCATCATAATCAATCCCCTCGACTTGTGAAAAGTCACGGGTAGCAAATATTGCCTTATGTTTCTCCACACTACCATCAACAACTTGCTTTACCTTATAAAGCCAACAGAACTGACAATTGACTTGTTCTCCAGTCTCAGAACCATGTCCCAAACATTGTTACGAACTATGGAGTCATACTCCTCCACCATAGCATCAACCCAAATTGGCTGCTGCACTGCTTCCTCAAAGCAAGATGGCTCGATCTCAAGGCAGTCCCCAATAAGGGCCACGTATCCAGTGTACCTCTCAGGTGACCTCCTCTGTCTGCGCTGGGAAGATGGTTCTCCCACATTCTCTCTCGCATCCTCCAACAATCTGTCAGCTTCTCTTGCGCGCTTCCGTCCAATTCTAGAAGACTCTGCTTAAGTGGATGTCTCCACTCCTGGAAGCTCTGCATGCAGCTGCTCTGCATCAGTCTGAGGCTCATCCTCCTTAGGAACCAACAGTGCCTCCAAAAACTGTAGTTGGAGCTCCCTCTCAAGGGAAACTCGCATGGCCTTCTGCTCATCAAACTTGAGATCTTTGCGAACCACTGTCCTTCGACTAGTAGGCAATTACACCTGATAGTTGTGAGGTGTATCCATGTACCCCACAAATATCCCCAACTCAGATGTCGGCTCAAGCTTCTTCCGTGCATCCTTTGTCACATGGAAATATACTGATGAGCCAAAGATCCTGAAGTGACCCACATCTAGTCTCTTATGGGAGAAAGCTTCCTCTGGTGTCTTCATCCCAAATATGTGACGTAGGCTTCTATTCTGAAAATAGACCGTTGTGTTGCATGCCTCAGCCCACAAGTGAAGTGGTAGGCCTTGGTCATGCAACATTGCCCGTGCTGCCCCTACAATAGTTTTTTTCTTCCTCTCGGCCACCCCAGTCTGCTGTGGGTTATGAGGTGCCGTCAACTCTCGTTTAATTCCTTCCGTTGCATAGAAGTCCTTAAACTCTTGAGAGACATATTCTCCACCATTGTCGCTTCTCAAGGCCTTGATCTTCTTCCCTAACTCTTTCTCGACCAAAGCTTTGAACTCACAAAACTTTGTGAAGGTTTGGTCCTTCTTATGCATGAAATAAATCTAGCATTTACGAGAATAGTCATCAATGAAAATCACATAATACCTTTGCTTCGTTGTGGATGTCGTCGAGAATGGTCCACACAAATCAGTATGAACTCACTCTAAGATAGCCTCTTCTCAGTTGTCTCGATCATGAAAGGAAGACTTGGTGTACTTTTCCAAGGTTCAACCTTCGCATGTGTCAACTTGCTCAAGTTTACCTTTAGGAAGTCCTATAGATATCTACTGCATTATCTTCAAAGCCCCATGATGCAAATGGCCCAACCGCCTGTGCCACAACTCACCAATTTCTTGGATTTGCACCAATTTTGCTTTGATACTCAATGCTGCACAATCATCTACCTCTAGTTTATAGAGATTCTTCACCTGAATCCCTATCCTCTTGGTCTGATCCATGGCTATGTGTCTTAGGAACTCCTTCCTTTACTGAGTACAACATTGTAGCCTTTGTCCTCTAACATCATGATTGATACCAAGTTCTTCTTCAGTCCAGGCACATACATCACATCTGTTAAGGTGAGAGGAGCTCCATGCTCCCTCTCAAAAGCAACTGTGCCCACTCCTGAAACACTATACCTTTCGTTGTCACCCATCTTTATGAACATCTTGACATCTTTCTCCTCCAAGGCACTGAATAAATTTTTATCAGCGGTCATGTGGAATGAGGTTCCACTCTCAAGACACCAGAAAACCCATCATCGATGACACCATGCATGCGATGAGGGTAAAGTCCATTTCGAACTGAGGTGCTAATGCCTCACCTTCTGATCCTTCCGAGGATCCCTTCTTGGACTTCTTCGATGGGCAATTAGTCACATAATGTCCCATCTTGTGACAATTAAAGCATCTTAATTTAGACATGTCACCCTTCTTCCCTCCATGAGAAGAATTCAATTTGAAATGGGAAGCCTTCACCACACACTTCTTCCACTCACCCAACTCTTGTGCATTAGTTGAATCTGGCTTTGGGATTTCTTGATCAATGAATTCCTCCGAGCCATTGTCTTCTAATACAACCTCCATTCTATCTTTCCATGCTATGTAATTCGATCTACCTTCCAAGGCATACTCAAGTCTCAAGCCATAGAATGCCATTGGCCAACCTTGAAGTATGATATGAATTCGATTTGCACCTACAACCCAGAACTTCAAACTTCGAATTCTCTTCTTAGTATACTGTTCACATCTCCGATACCATGTAGAAAATCTGTGATAGGTTAACCCGATAATGCAATATAAATCAAAGCAGAATACTATAACCTACTTCTACTATCAATTTGCGGAAGCTTAAAGATTGAGCTGAACAATATAACTAGAAGAAGAAGAATCAATGACACAATACACATGCAAATACTTTGGGTAAAGTCTCATATAAAAACCCCACACTATTGTATTATCATACATTATGGAAATACATAGGAATTATACAAAGCCTTAGCTCTCACAGCTAGCCAACTCTCAGTACAGTCCTCACAGATACTCATAGACAATCTTGGCTTCTCTCCAGCCTTCCTCTCTTCCCTCCAAGATCTTATTTGTTGGCATTATGATACATATGTTGTACTTGATGGCAACCCACTCATCTCAGATGATAAATTATAGTGCAGCAAAGTTATTTTCTAGTTCCACAGGTCTCCCGCACAAAAGTTGTGAACCAAAAGTTCACGCACTTTCATGAAGAGAAAAGTTCCTTTCATGCAGAGAAAAGTTCCTTTCATGCAGAGAATCACGCACTTTCATGCAGAGAAAAGTTCACGCACTTTCATGCAGGGAAAAGCGCGCACATGGGAAATCTTATGGTTGGTTCATGGTATTTAGTCCTTGGTATTTGAACCTATGGTTTTGGGCCATGGTATCTCGTCATAAGTGTTGATCCCAAGTATTGGGTCCGTGGTATTGAATTGTTATGGTTTTTGGTCCGTGGTATTGTGAAAGGCCTAAGGCTATAAAAGAGGAAGGAGATCATTTGGGAAGGGATATTCTGAATTATTGAATATCTGATAAAGTGCTAGATCTGGAATACTGTGATTGGGTTATGGTGCAGATCTGGATCTGAATGAAGAAGGAACCTGAGCGCAAGGAGAAGGATAAGTTCTATTTATGGGTCAAAATCCTAAGGCTGGAATAGTGGTATCTCTATATGATTTTGATATATGATATGTGGTGCACGCTTGATCTATAAATCTGATAATCTGGGTTAACTAATATCTGAATGTTTGAAAGAATGAATTTATAGATCTGTACGCAGGTTTCTAAATAGTGAAGTAGCGTACAGCTCTTGATTTATGTTCTAGTTGCTTCTGTTTATTGCTACAGTGTTCTGGGTTCAGAAGTGGGGTGTGATTACTGTTATTATGATCTGGGTACAGTCATCAGAGAAGTGTTTATTTTGATTCAGTTTTGATTGGTGAAAAGGTGATTGGTTGATGCAAAAATTCTTGATGTTTGAATGATGTTATTTATGGATCCAGTCTGAAAATTTATGAAACGTGGTCCCTGGAAGGAAGAGAAGGTTGTAGTCTTCTGCAGGTAGCAGCCTGCGTACTAGTATCTCAACTAGTACAAGAACTAAGGGGGTTGTAGCTCCCTCCAAGAGAAGCTCGAAAACGAGAGAGGGTTGTAGCTCTCTGCAGGTAGCAGCCTGCGTACTGGTAAAGGACTGCACCAGTACAGAATCATTGTAAAAAGAAGTTTCTAATTGAAAAGATAGAGACATATTGCAACAGGTGGCTTTCACCCACATTGGGTTTCCACCTTATATCTTGTGTTCTTGTGTGTGATTGCCTTCTGCTCTATTTTTTTGTTCCTGGTTACTGTTTATATGATCCTAATGCATAGATTAATGTTCAACATCTATAGAATATTTTAAATTATAAGTCTGTATGTTATACGCGGGTTTCCTTATCTGTAGTTGCATATATACACGGTTTTCTCTAACTGAAGTAGCGTATATGTTTTGGGTTTGAAAAAGAAAATAATTGACAAGATAATATTGATTCACCCCCCCTCTCAGTATTATTTCCAACGCTATTTCCTTGCACTGTTCCTTGTGGATGATTAGCTTATTACCAAGTGGAAAAACAAGCCTTCAAAACTGCACAATCCTCAAGGATGAATCCTTGATTGCATGCATGAGTTTTCTCCATGAGAAAACACATGCAACTGATAGTACATTGTCTTTGAACATTAATCTCAACTGTGTCTTTCTCAGAATTGACATGCATGAGTTTCTAATGACGGAATCTTCAGTTAACTGGAGTAGCACTAGTTGAGTGCATTAATACATCAACTGACAGTTAACTCACTATTAGTTCCTCAAACAGTTTGGAACTAATTTAACTAGACTTAATTCAGTAAACTGAGTTAACTAATTACAACTCAAATATAATTCAATCTTATCTCCTTAATTTAAGGGATAACTCTTGCATGACTTCAAAAAAACTTCTAACTTGAATTTCTCCAACTAATTAACTTAAAATAGATTGATTAATTATTTCCAAGTAGTTGTTAAGACTAAATTTGATTTTAATTCACAATTTAATTCAAGGACAAATTAAATTGGAATATTCTTGTTGCCATATTTCAACACTAAAACCCCCAACCCTTTACAAACTCAATAATAAACTTGACATTTTAGAGATGCGTAAAAACATAAGTTATCACAAAACTGAAACAGATAAGCGGATTTCTTGGCTCGAGCCTTAGGACTCCAAGAAAACTAGCAACAGGGCCGCCCTCAACATCTTTGAAAAGTAGAAATGCTACGGTTCCAAGCCAAGTTTTCATAACCAGAAACCCCAACCAAAGATAATGAGAACCCAGGCAAATTATAGAGAGAGTACAATACAAAAGATCAATAATAGAAACATACCCACTAGTATAGCTTCTGTAATGGTGGTCTGGTCTGGTAGCGGCCAAGTTCACTGTCTTACAATTGCTAAAGCGCTGATGGGATGGTCTGAGTTCCCTAGTCAACCTTCTGAAAACCCTTCCACACACCCTACAGAGAAGTTGATGAACAAGTCTGCATAACTATCCAAATGTCGACACCTAAAAGTATTCTTTTCATTCGCCACCTTAACGCATGGGAAATAATAAATGTGGAATGGAATGGAAAGGATGTGCCAAGATTACAAAAAATATATATTATTCTTTAATTTTGATTCCCCAAATCCTTTATCTTATATTATTTGTTTGACTTTTAGATATATTCTAATTATTTTATATTTATTTATTGAGGATTGTTTTTTAATGTTTTGTTAATCTATTGTTTATAACTTTGTTCTATTCTTTTATTTTTTTTATATTCTTTAATTTCAGCCATGTGATTTAGTCGTTAGGTTGACTTTAATGGAAGAATCATTTTTTTTCTTGGTTTATTTAATTCTACTTTCAATCTTATATTATTTTATTTATTTATTTTTAATCAATTTAGTTAATTAATATATTCTTGAATGTTATAATTTTTAATAACTTTTATTCATGATTTGACCTTTTTATTCTAGTCCTTGGGATTCTCTCTACATCATTTACATTATTTAATCTCTTGCCCACATCAAAATCCCCATTTTAGTCCCCATAATGAACCACAATGGATGGTTCAAAACACGTAGACACAAAATTCTAATGTGATTTTCATCGAAGGAATTTTAACACAAAATATGGATCACAGAAACCTGAATTCATAAATTATCGATCACTTTTTTTTCCTGGAATGTTGACCAGTCAAAATGCATCCAAGATTCTAGTGAGATATTTAATTCATGTGGTCTATAGGGATGGATTAAACTCCTTTGACTTTGTCATCGATGAGTTCCTCATATACAATGTGTCATGGATACAATGCAAGTGCACTTTTTTATAATTTATGAGTTGTTGTGTTGTATTCTCTATATATGTGTTGAAATTTGACATCCTAAAAATGTTGTAATGATTGCCCAATTCTTTGCTTCCATAGTGCTAGATTCAAGAGCTCTAAGTGCCCATAACCTATCAATCAGTCTATAATACATTTTGAGTCTCCAAGTATTAGAATGTTTTTTAGATTAGCTAGAGTCATGAAAGCCCAAACAAAAAATAGTCTGCTTTAGTTTTTTTCCCAATTCCAAGGCCAATTCTGAATTGGATTAATTTGTTTACAGACATTTTTATTAGTCCCCCTCCTCCACAAACATTTTCTTGAGCTACTCCATCAAAGAATCCAATAGGAAGGTCTTGTGGGATGTTAGGAAATTGAACCCTTATTTGGATTTTGGATCTCTACAAAGGGAGATATTCCCTGAAGTTGGATATGATCCTAGTAGATTAGAGGAGGATACATTTCCTTTCATTTTTTAATATAACTTTATTCCTCAATAGCCATATACCCCACGCTACAAATATAGGCAAGGTACAAAGTTGTTTATATTTCATCGCCTAACAGAAAAGGAGAAACTCTTCAAATTAGGGTCAGTCCAAGTCTTCTTTAATGTCCGGGATCTAAAGGGAAGTAGACTATATCTTTTAGGTAATAATTCATTTCACTAACCAATGGTCAAAAGTTTCCTCATGTTGTCTACATAAGACACATCCGCTAGGCCCCACAAATCCTCGTTTCTAAAAGTTTTCTGAGGTCAAAATTTTGTTGTGGAGGACCAACCAAGAGAAGCATTTTATCTTATTGGGAATGTGCCATTTCCATATTAGCTTATTCCACCATATGATATTAATTTTCACCTCAGAATGTGCTATCACTTCGTAGGCAGAGCAAGATTTAATTTTCCCATATGAGAAGTCCCAACTCTAGACTAGAGAATCACTGAAATTATTAAGTCTCACCCCTTTGAGATCTATCTCCGTAATGAATGAATTCCATGCCTTAGCAAGTAATCCAGCCAGTCCTAATTTGACTGAGGACAACCAATGGATTTTGGAGGGGTTGGGAGGGGTCCACTTTTTAAAAATTGTGTAGGAAGAAGAACCCCTTGGAAGTTAAGAATTGTCTTAATTATGTAAACAACTTGTAGACATAGACACGTCCTATGAAAGGGAATTTACCAAGGATGTCTTGCTTTTCATCCCCAACTTTCCAAACTAATCAGTTGATAAGAATGGGGAAGGATTCCATGAGTGCTTTACAGACTATGGAGCCTCTTTTGGTCAGATTGTTGGCTTGCCCTCTAATCCAGTCCACCATCGTATGTCTGCTTAAATATTTGTATTTTATTACCTGAGACCAAAGTCCCTCACCAAAAAGTACTCTCCACAAGTTTTCTAGTGCCAAAGATTTAGCAAACCAGTTCAAGTTTTTTAATCCCCAACCTCCTAGAATTTTTGGGGTAGATAGGGAGGATGAGTTGGCAAGATGCACGCCTTCATTATTGTTTTTTCCAGGCCATAAAAAGTTGAAAATCAGTTGTGAGATGGGAGTGAGAATTATCGAGGGAATTATGGCTAATGACAACCAGTGAACAGACATATTTTACAAAACAAATTTGGCCAGTATCATTCTTCCCCCTAGATACAACTAGTTGTAGCACCACACATTTATTTTCTACTCAATCATTTTGATATCCACATTCAGTCTTCCTTATGATAGTTGTTTGGCTTAAGAAAGAATCACAAATACATAATACCATTTTCTAATGGGACAGTCTGCAAAGGCGTGAAATATTGTATGTTCGAGAGGATATCCAAGCTGATAAAAAATTGACAAAAAGAGGATTTGTTAAGGTTAACATCAATTCCAGCAGCACTACAAAAGAGATTTATGATTTTGTGAAAAGCCTGCCATTCAGCTATAGTTCCTATTACATGATCCACATTTATTTGACATAGATGTTCTCTGCCTTATTTGTTGCGAGGGATTGAAGTAATTTTTTTAAGTGGAATTATTTAGCTTTTAGATTGAAAGTTTTTATCTAACAACATAAATGTATATTATGGATAGACTTGTTTTGGAATCATCTTGTAGATGAAGATAGAGATGGAGCTTACATCTAGTGTCAACAACTGCACAATTCCCATTTTCAAGAATATCAATGAAGTAGTTGTAGAAATTCCCACTGTATATCAACAAATTATGCAATATACTAAAGCAAAATACAAGATCTACTTCTACAACAAACTTTGTGGAAGCTTAATCGAATATGAGAAAGATCAATGAGAACACATATAACTGAGAATGAGAAATCAACCACACATAAAAAAGAAGAAGAAAGAACCCAGGGAAAGCCTCACCCTAAAACCCCGATCTCTGTATTATCATACAAGTGGAAATATGTTCAAGTTACAAAAAGAATCAGCTCTCAAGCTATCCTGCTCTCTCTGCTATCAAAAAATACAACTCACAGACTAAGTAGACAAGAGATATGCCTTTCCTCAGCCCTCCAAGCCTCCTATTTCCTTGCGCAGTTTTTCCTGGGGTCCAATGATGCCACATGTGTGAATTGGCCTCATCACACTCACAAAAACTGAAGAAGTAACTGCACAATCCTCAAGGAAAGAATTCCTTCTGCATGCAAGAGATATTCACAATGGAATATTCTAGCAAGTGATAGTACACTATCCCTCCATCTGATCTCAACTGGGTCTCTGTCTGAATTGACATGCATGAGTTATTTATGAGAGAATATTCAATTATCTGAAGTGCAACAGTTACATGGATGCATGCATTAACTAACTGAACTCACAATTAATTCAACAAACTGTTTGAATTAATCTAACTGGACTTGACTCAGTTAACTGAGCCAACTAATTACAACTCAATATTACAACTCATCCTGTCCTCTTTAACTGATGGATAAATTCCTCAATTAATGGAGAAACTGTTGCATGTCCCCACATAGACTTCATGTTTGATTTTCTAAAACTAATTAAGTCATGGTGAATTAATTAATTATTTTACGAACAACTGTTGAGATCAAATTCGAATTTTACTTCTCTATTTTAGTTCAGGGAGTAACTAAAATAGGAAGGTATCTCGAAATGCTATTTATAACAATACTAAATTTAGAACTTCTATATTTAGCATTTCTTGTTATTTTCAACACTCCCTCTCAACAAGAAAGGGATTATCAGTAACCCCAATCCTGTCTTTGTGGAACTCGAACTTGCATTTTGACAATGCCTTAGTCAAAATATCTGCATATTGTTCCTCGGTTGAAGCATACAGCAACAACATGATCCTATTGACCACACAGTCTCGAAGATGGTGATATCAGATATCAATGTGCTTGGACCTGGCATGAAAAACTAGATTCTTAGAGAGTTTGATACAACTATGATTATCGTAGTAGATCACGGTTGGATCCATCCTCTGACCAAACAATCCCACTATAATCTTTCGCATCCAAATGGCCTCACATGCAGCCTGACTAGCAGCCATGTATTCAGCCTCTGCTGAGCTAAGTGCAACTGACCTCTATTTCTTGATGTACCAGGAAACTGTAGCTGAACCAAGGTTGAAGATTCCTCCAGAAGTGCTCTTCTGATCTGATGGACTCCCTGCCCAATCCACATCTGTGAAGCCCTGAAGCTTCACTCCCTCTGTCCATCTGTACCACAATCTGAACTGAGATGTGACTCTGAGGTATCTCAGCACATGCTTCGCTGCCTTCCAAAACAGCTTGGTAGGTTGAACCATAGCTTGACTCAGCTGGTTCACCGGAAAGCATAAGTCACGTCATGTGTTCACCAGATACATAAGTGAACCCACCAGCTGCTGATAAACAGTAGCAACTACTACCTCACTTGAAGTAGCATCCTCCTTCCTCCAGTTCCCAGCTAGAGGAGTCTGCATGGGCTTGCACTTCTCCATGTGAAAGCGCCTGAGTATCTCATTGGCATACTTGCCTTGAGACACAAATACATCACCATCTTTCTGCCACACCTCCATGCCTAGAAAGTAGTGCATAAGACCCATGTCTTTCATTTCCAACTCTCTTGCAAGGTCCTCCTTGCAAGACTGTATCAGCTAATCATCACCTGTCAAAATCAGATCATCGACATAAAGAACAATGATCAATGGTTTACCGTCTACCATGATGTGGTAAAGATTCACATCCGCTTCACTCTTGGTGAAGTCCAACCCGGTGAAATAGCTGTCGATCCTGGTGTACCAAGCACGGGGTGCTTGCTTCAAGCATTATAAAGCCCTCTTGAGTCGGCACACATGCGACTCTCGATCGAAGGTCTCAAAACCCTCTAGCTGCTCAATGTACACCTCCTCCTCAATCTTCCCATTGAGGAATGTTGTCTTCACATCCATCTGGTGGATCTTCCACCCCATCTGAGATGATAGTGCCAACATCGATCTAATGGATGAGTACCATGCTATGGAAGAAAAAGTCTCATCGTATTCGATCCCCTCGACCTGTGAGAAACCCCAGGCAACAAACCTTGCCTTATGTTTCTCAATACTGCCATTAGCTGCCTGCTTTACCTTGTAAAGCCATCTGGAACTCACCACTAACTTGCCCTGAGGTCTTGGGACAACATCCGACACACTGTTCCAAATGATAGATTTGTACTCCTCTACCATTACATCAACCTAGACTGGTTGCTACACTACCTCCTCGAATGAACAAGGTTCGATATCTACACACTCCCCAACCAGGGCCATGTACCCAGTGGACCGCTCAAGCGACCTCCTCTGTCTACACTAAGAAGATGGCTATCCCACATTCTCCTGCACATTCGACATCAACCTGTCAGCTTCCCTTGAGCGTTTTCACCCATCTTTGGAAGTCTCAGCATGAGCGGATGTCTCCACTCCCGGATCCTCTGCATGCAGCTGCTCCGCAGCAATCTGAGGCTCCTCCTCCTTAGGAACTGAAAGTTCCTCCTCTACATGCAACTTGAGCTCCCTCTCAAGTGATAATTGCATGCCTTTCTGCTTGTCGAACTTTAGATCCCTACGTACCATTGTCCTCTGATTGGTAGGCAGGTACACCCGATAGTTGTGGGGTGTATTCGTGTACCCCACAAGTATTCCCAACTTAGCTATGGGATCTAGCTTCTTCCGAGCATCTTTGGTCACATGACAGTAAACTGATGATCCAAAGATTCAGAAATGACTCACATCTGGTCGCTTCCCGGAAAAGGCCTCCATAGGTGTCTTCATTCTTAGAATATGGTGCGGGCTTCTGTTCTGCAAGTATACTGTTGTATTGCATGCCTCAGCCCACAAAAGTAGTGGCAAGCTTTGGTCAGGCAACATCGATCGAGCTACTCCCACAATTGATTTGTTCTTCCTTTCGGCCACCCCATTCTACTATGGGTTATGGGGTGCTGTCAATTCCCATTTAATTCCTTCTACAATGCAAAAGTCTTTAAACTGTTGAGAGACATACTCTCCACCATTGTCGCTACACAAGGCTTTTAATTTATTTCCAGATTCTTTCTCTGCCAAGGCTTTAAACTCACAAAGCCTCAAAAAGGTCCGAACCTTCTTTTGCATAAAGTAGATCCAACATCTACGAGAAAAATCATAAATAAAAATAACATAGTACCTTTGTTTAGCGGTGGAAGCTGTAGAGAATGGTCCACAAACATCTGAGTGAACTTGCTCTAGGATTGCTCCAGCTCTACTATCTCGATCCGAAAAGGAAGATGTCGCATACTTACCCATGGTACAACCTTTTCATGTATTCATCTGCTCTAGTTTCCCCTTGGGTAGTCTGGTATAAATCTGTTGCATGATCTTTAGGGCTCCATGGTGCAAGTGGCCCAATCTTCTATGCCATAGCTTGCCAACATCTTGGCTCTGCACCATCTCAGCTTTGGAACTTAATGTAGCATAGTCGTCTACCTCCAGCTTGTAGAGATTCTTTACTCGAATCCCAATTTGCTTGGTCTGTCCAGTACCGATATGCCTCAGGAATACCTTTCCTTTACTAAAGACTACATCATAACCTTTATCTTCTAGCATAGCGACAAACACAAGATTCTTCTTTAGACCTGGTACATACTTTACATTAGTCAAGATGAGAGGAGCTCTATGCTCCCTCTGAAACATAATTGTACCTTCACCAGAAACATGGTACTTTCCATCATCACCCATCTCGATCTGCATCTGGAGATCCTTCTCCTCCAAGGTACTGAAAATATTCTTGTCACCTGACATGTGGAATGAAGATCCACTATCCAGGTACCACACACATCCCACCATGGATGAAACCATGCATATAATAAGCGATAAATCCAACTCAAATTGTGAGGCCAGTGCCTCACCATCAGATCCCTTCGAGGATCCCTTCTTTGATTTCTTCTGTGGACAATTCGTAGCATAATGGCCCACTTCATGACAATGAAAGCATTGCATTTTTTAT